>VWYE01015421.1:0-266933 GCA_013398995.1 Alaudala cheleensis
AGTTCTATATTCACATATTGATTGTACCTGTAAATGTCATTTCCTTTATTTCAGTGAGAGTAGAGTTAGGAGCTTGTTTCTTAAATGATTTTTCCAAGTGACTTATTTGCCCAAAGAAAACACTGGAACTGGTAAAGAAATTAGTGATTTGCCATTTGGTATGATCACAACAAATGCTATCCTTGGGAGTTCAGGAGATCTCTTTCTTTAAATCAGAGATATTGCCAAGAATTTCAGTAACATGTTGTTGGGAAAAAAAAAAGACACAGATTTTTGTAAGCTGGGATAGAGGCCAGTTCTATAACATAGCAAAAGCTGATATTCTTTGTTATTGTGACTGTTACAGAGTCAACTGCAATAATTTTTCTATAGTATGAATGGCCTAATGAGACTGTGAAGCTGAGTAGGCAGAACCTGGAAAATACATGAAAATAACATGTGTCAACAGGGGAAGTGGGGTGGGAAAGTTGTAAGGGTATTTCTCAGAATATTTCTAAGGATATTTCTGGAATATTTCCAGGATGTTTTATTTAGTATTTCTAGACATACAGCTAGAGAAGGCCTTGACCATGCTCAGTGTTAAAACTATGAAATAAAACTCTGTGAATGTCAAGTTGATAACCTTCATGTCATAATCAAATACAATTTGGTTAATTATATTCCACCTCTGAAATTTTATTTTTCTCTCTCCATTGGTTACAATGAATGACCTCTGTCTTTCTTTTCATTCTTTCCTTCCAAGCAGCCTGCTTGGTCAGTGCAAAGAGGGCATAAAAGTTTCCCAATTACACCAGTAGAGATTTATTCCATCCTTTTGCCCAATCTGATAGAAATGTCTTTGTAGTTTGAAAGCTAATGAAGACTGGCTGTAGTCAGAAATAGCTGAAGTAGTTCCAAAAATTAAAGGCATTTACCTGCTTCTGCTATGCCTAGCTAAAAAAAGGGGCTCATTTCAATGGCTTGTTCTCATTTGTGACTATTACATAATTTAGGCACATGTGTTTGCTTATGCCACCTCTAGAATGTAGGCCAGACTGTATAGAAACAGACAAAACACTCTGTCAGTGGCATTTTTACCTGTTCCTAAAGAAACTGAACAAAAGTGTGGTTCTGTGAGCTCCAAAACTCCTATGCTCAGCTCAGCAGCTGCATGGCTCTTCAGCCTCACTGCCAGACCCTGTTTCTCTGGGAAAAACAACTGACCCCTTGGAAAATTAACTCCCATCCCCACAGTTCCCAAAAAGTTTTCCTCATACAGGGAGTGTATCTTAAGCAGGTAGCTCCTGTGTCTCCATTCTTATTGTTTCCTGCTCCTCTGGAAAAATTTGGGCAATGTTCTGGCAAGTGTTGAGAAATTTGTGTGAGTCAAATTAACTGTATAATTGTGTTGTAGAATTGTTATTATTATTACTATTATTAATGTTATTATTACAATAGATCTTCCTGTGCAACTGTGTGTTTGTTTTACACTTGTACCTATGAAGTTTGAGCAGAACACGTTTATTAAAATCTATAGAAGTGGCTTCTGGGGAAGCAAAGAGAAGGATCTTTCATTGCACTTCTCCTCTGAAATGCATCATTGACATGCAGTGGAGGGAATAAGCATTAAATTTAATTAATAATGGATTTTTTTTCACCTTTCAGCTTTGCAAAGAAAACGTTTCTCACATTCTGTAGAGTTTTATTTTATTAACCACACAAAGAGAAATAATGCTTCATTTAACTATGTCAAAACCAATCTAAACTCTCTGCTATTTACTTTCCTTTCTATAAATTTTAATGCATTTTTAATTCCACACCACTGGTTGGCAAACCAACCATTGAAGTTATTGCTGCCCTGTAATGTATTTCAGTCATTTCTAATAAACCTGGACCTTAAGATGATTTATTATTATCTCTGTACACTATGAAAATGGATTTGCTGCCTGTGCTGGGTTTCAGCCCTTTCATTACCATGGGTATATATGTATAAGATGGAAATAACAAACAAAAATAACTAATTGGAATACAGACAATTTCTAATTTCATGTTCTTTTAGGAGGAAAAAATCATGTTTGAGGAAGAAAATACAGAAAGTGGATGAATTTTTAATGCATTTAAAGGAAATTTTCCCGAAGATAGAGCAACAAAAAGATAAAAAGTTATTTTAACAGGATTTTTTTATTATAAAAGCCATGTGTTTTTTCTCTTTGGAATTAACCCTGACATATTTTGCAGCTACTTTCTTAAGCTATTATGAAAATGTATAAATTTATTTTGAAAAAAAAATCAATATTAAAAATGGATTTCAATTTCAGCAAGAGGGTTGGAAACTCATATAAAAAAAATAACTGATGTGTGATTAAAATATCACATCAAAATGTATCATAAAACATCCTTGTCCTTTGAATTTGTTTGTTCAAATACAAATACAGTTCTCATTTTCTGAAAATCACATCAAAAATGCCTTGTTCATCACATCTATTACAAGAAAATAATTACCATCAAATCAAAGCATACTCTTTTATATTACGTTCTGTACAAGTCAGAGTGGTAGGCAATTGAGTTCATGGGTTTTTTCATTGATTTCTGAAGAATTTCATTGTGTCCTTAACTATTTTTCTGTTTTTTAGAATTGTTCTGTTCCTATGTGTGACTGTTCCTTGCAACCCAACTTTTACATACTGAGTGTTTTTCATGGGCAAGGAAAAAGAGTTTTGGCTGCTGTTATGACTGACAGCTGAGTGGTTTTTTCAATCTTTCTCCTTCAAGCTGAGTTTCTTTTATGCAGAAATTGCCCAAGGAATGTCAGGTGAAAGAGAACAAATCTTTATTTATTCCTGCTTGTGGCTAGAGGCTCTCAGTTTCTGAAGCAGATACTTTGCAAATTCCTGTAGTCTTTCATAATGATTAACCTTTCTTAATAGAGTTAACAAAACCTTTAGTTACTTTCAGCAATATTTTGAAGGGAGGAACTATTTCAGAAAATGATATCTTGCAAAATTTCCTTGAAATATTTACTTTCAGTCTGTACTAGTCTAAATTAACCATGTTTTTTTTAATAACTACACTGTATGGCCACTTTGCTGGAATTTGGCTACTGAAAGATGTCATTAGGCAAGCTTAATTACCTCTTAATAGCTCACATATTCAGCTATTTCAGCTTAACATTGTTGGTTTACCTTATAAGAAGTTACAGCCTGCACCCAGCCAGCTGACACTGAGACAGTTTTTGTAGGGCCTATCATATCTTCATGCATCTTCATCTCTGTGGTGCATCTTGTTTCTGTAGGATCTGAGTCTAAAGTACCCACATGGCACATAGGAACACATCTGTTCCTACAAATTACTTTGGTGGTGTAAAAATACACTTGGCACTTTGTGACTCAGCTTAACTATTTTTAAAAAGCAGATAATGGCAAGGTATGCTAGTCATTATTTTTTGCTCCTAGTGTGTTGCTAACAGTAATTCTACTAGATATGTATTTAAATATATCAGCTCCTCTGAGAAGTTAATGATCTGATAGATGTAAATTTGCTAAGGTTTTTAAAGTATCTTGAAAGGTCATGTATTGAGATTAAATTAGTCCCCCCTCACAATACTCTGCAACTTCTAATCAGTAGGAGATACAAGCTAGATTGCAAATGGAATGCAGGGATAAAGTAGATTATAGGAAAGAAATCTCCTCAAGATTTTATTGGTATGTATCAGGTGGCTTTTTCATAGCAACTATGAAAATTAAATGCCAATCCATATTTTCTACTGAAAAGAACTCATAAAATGCACGTTTGTTTTGTTAAGTTGTTTGGTTTTGTTTTTGTTGTTTGGTGTTTGTTTGGTTTTGTTTTTACTTTGTTTTGGTTTTGTTCTACCTTCTTGTTATTCTGTTTGACTTTCCATGTCTTTATGGCTCAGTGTCACTCTCAAAGCAGATAGTAGCAGTGGTGACAAGCAATCTCCTCTTACATTTATGCATATTTTCTTTAGTATTCTTTACACTGGTGACATACTTCCCCATATGCTGAACTTTGTCAGTATCTGACCTTAAAATTTTAGAGGTTGGTGGGATCAAAGAATAAAAATTTTTAAGGTGTGGATAAGAGCTAGCGATTTGGGGTCAGAAGATTTACAAGAAAATATTAATTGAGCCTGGTAGGTAGTGTATAGTTTAGCAAAATGAATTGAGTTTTGGAAAAAGGATCAAAGGGAGAGCTGTGTAATCACCTCTAAAGGATATAAACTGCAGTGACTGAAGTGTGCTAAGTTAGCCACAGACTCAATGAGGACAGTGCAGAGAATTATTTTCAGAACTCAGGGTATAGAAAGAGAGAAGTTATCCTGTCTTTTAGGAAAAGAAGGCAGGACATTTGATACCTTGGTATCAGGTTATGGTAAGGAGAACAACAAGTCCTTTTATGATTTATATCAGACATTTGAACTGGCTTGCTTGAATACAGACAGCTCTTCTGCTATTCTCTTTTGTGAGGCAGGCACAATCAGCCCCAAATACCAGCCCCAAATTTAACACTGAAAATTGTAGGCAAGTACCACTGGCAGTGGAACATAATTTTGATGAACTGATTTATTGGATCCTTTGGAACTGGACATAACTGAGTCAAGGTGCAAATCTCAATTTAATACTCTGGATTTTTTGTGCAGAAATTTTATGTCAACTTTTAGGTTCAAAGCCTTTTCCATACCAACTATAAAACTATTCAAACACCATTCCTCTAAATATCCCCCCAAAATCTGAATTTTTCATCTTGAATTTGATTGCTATTTGAGCTAAACATTTCATCTTTCTTCACATTTTCTGAAGCCCTTGAAAGCCATCAAGATCAATTTTCTTGCACTTCTTGCCCTACTGCATGTTTTTACCTCTGCAAAATATCATTTATACATTGGAAAGAAAAAAACCCACACTCTCAGGATGGTGACACAGTGAAAGGTTGCTCAGAGAGGTTATGGAGTGTTATCCTGGGGAACCTGCTCTGGTTGACCCTACTTTGAGTAGAGAGCTTAGAAGAGATGATCTCCAGAGTTCTCTTCCACCTTCAAATATTTTGTGATTGTTTGAACTTTGGCTCCCCTAACTGAATAATGATTAGAAACTTATGTCATGTTTTACAATATATATATTTTTTTGAAAGAACACTGCTTGCAATAACACTGTTTCCTTTAAACTTTTGCTTGAAAATGATTTTTAAAAAATTTTCTTTTCAATTCCAAGAGCTGACTAAACTTCAGCATATCTACTTTAAACTTTAGTTCAACAGACCTATCTTTTAAAACCCTGTTGAATTGTAAGAAAACCATATTTTTTATTTTTTTCTGGCTAATTAATTGGCCCATTTTATTATTGAACTCTGTAATAATTGGGTTTACACAATGGAATTGTTCTCATATGTTAAAGTTATAAAAGTAATGCTTACTAATAGTTCTTAGTTTTAATCTTGAAATAAAAAGTAATCTTAAATATTTGATGTGATTTTAGTTGCTAACAAGTGCAGAAATACCAGTCAGTCTCTGGTACTGGTATTTATTTTGGTAGAAAGAGGTCCAAGAAAAATGCAAGACCAGTTTATCCTAACTTGATGAGTTTTAGTGGCTTCCTTCAATCTAGCACACTGAAATGGGTCATTTAGAATTAGTTGAGCTGTTAAGAAATCAAGAAATAAATGCTGCACGCCTCAACCAATCAAATGAATTTAAATACCTCAAGGGAAAGTTGAAATGAAAATAGACTGTTTTCAAATGCTGACAAGCAGAAAAATCAATATCATGGGCTTGGGGTTTGCCTCTACAAAAATCCCCAAGTTTATCTTGGGTTGCAGCATTTTCAGCAATCACGCTAGTTATCTGATTATGTGGATTTTGGATTATGAGGTGGTGACTGTGGTTTGGTTTTGCTGTTTTTTACTCTTGATTGAAGTACATGGTTGGTGTCAGCATCTTCCCAGCATCAGAAACCTCTGTGACAGTCCTTCTGTCTAGAGCAGATGTTGCTGTTTTGAAAGCAGCTGTATCAAAGTTGTACACACATCAAGCCATAATCTCAGATGTCTGGTGGGATAAAAGACCTTTTGCAAAGAACTGACAAAACTATAAATCTATCCAAAGTCCGTTATCTGAAGTGTGTCTCTTATTCCAAGGACATACCTTTTCAGGAATAAAGAGGAAACAACTAATATTGATCCCTGCATCTGTCTAGAGGCAAGAGTCTGAAATCTGTAATTTGCAATACTTTGTTTTGCAGAGTTGCCAGTGTTACAACAATATCTGGATTAAGTAATACAACATACTTTTCATCTAGGTAATAATGGTGGCTCCTACTCAGAGGGGGAGGAAAACATAAATTTTATCAAGTCTTTTGAACTACTGTTTGGACAGAGTTTTATTTTTTATATAAGTTTTTGTTTGCCATGTCCTTTGTGAAATATTTTGAGTTTGAGAAGTATGACAGAACTTCCATAGTATCTGATAAACTATGTGAGCCTGCATGTTGTAATTCTATTGCAGCCTTGTCTCGTATGCATGTAAACTATTTTTTCAGTATTGGAGGTGCTAAATGAAGCTGTTTTAAGACCATGTCTCATCTTGTCTCATTATCTTCTTTCTTGTTACTGGAAAAGTGGAGACATCCTTCCCAAATGTTTGAAGTCAAGGGATGCTGTTGATAAAACTTGCATCATTCTCCATTAATTGTGTGCATTCATTTCCCACAAGAGCATGTACTGTAAGAACATAAGTAATTCCCTTTTATTCACAAAGTAGTTGTTTATAGACTGAAAAACTTATATGGAAAAAAAAGCTCCCTTTCCCATATTCTTGATTTGGGATTTAAAAAAAAGGATTATTAGTCAACTTAATATGTCTGTGATATTTGTTTGGATTAATAGACTGGAACAATTTTTTTTTTTAATTATTGAATATTGTAATTGGGCATGAATGAACTGGTTGTGAATTCCAGGTGATTGCTTGTATATATGACTTGTAAAATGTCATGGATCTCTGCCTTTTCTAGTCTCAAGTATTAATGAGAATAGTTGTGATATTTTCTTTTAAAAATCATATTCACATCTTGACTTACAAGGCTTGAAAAATTTTTTCTGTCTGTCTTTTTTTGCTTTCTTTGAAAGGTAGTTAGTGACAGGGTATGAGACCCACATAGGAAAATAAAAGGTAGAAAAAGTTAATGGATTCATCTAGTTAAAAATATTATTTCTTTTAGTACTGTATAAAACTGGATGAAGTTTCATCTTTAATTTTTACCAAAGTTTTGGAAGAAAAGGGTTGAATTTTAAATTTATTGGAATTAGGAATTAGTCAGGTTCACTCTGTAACTTAGAGTCTCCTCTAAATTAATTCATGATTGGAAGATCCAGACTCACCTGCTGGGATAAACACTGATTTTTTTTTTCATAAGCCACAACAATAAACCTCTTCATACAAGTCTTATTTATGTTTTGCTTCTGTGATTTTCTCTGCACAATTATAACAGATAAATAAAATGTGATTACACTGAGTGGGTAAGTAATGCTTTATTTTCAGCAAATTTCACTTGTCTGAAATCAGATTGGTACCTTCTTCAATGTATTGGCTATTTGCAAATATTTGGTGTTTAAATTACAGTTAAAATTCTTCTGTAGTTCAGTAAGCAGCAACAATGTGTGTTTTTTGAATTTTTAAATATGAAAGAAATTACAAGTCTCTGACTTCAGCTTCTGCTCTGAATAAATATGTGGAATGAATTGAAAATACTCTGTTGCAGGTATTTACAGTCTACCAGTAATTTTTGAAAAAGATCTCTTCTAATAAGCCTACTTACTAGACTATGTCCAGAGGGAAAAAATAAACAACAGGACAAAAAGAGAAATTAGCTGAGTTAAAAAAACCAAACAAACCAATTGGGGGTGTGAACACTGAAAATTCTTAAGGCACTAATATTTGCCTAACATTAGTAATGATATTATGTTGTATTAACTGTCAAGTTAGTACACATATATAATTTCTTTTCCCTGAAATACCTTGGTCTGCACTAAAAAAAGTACTTATCTACAGTTTATCTTTCTCAGTGTGCCAAAAAAAATATTCAGAATCTCCTATACAGTGGATAAAATTATTTCAAAGACCAAGGTTCAAGTCCTCCCTTGTGTTTGGAGAGGTACCTTCATCTGCTCCTGTCTTAGGCAGAAGAAATGAGGGGAAAAGTCTTTCTGAAAAAGCCTGCCCTTCTTTAAGGGAGGGAGCCATCTGTCAAAGGGCTGAGACTGCTGAGTGTAGCTTCCATGAATGCTGCCCTGCTGAGCAACAGCCTTGCATCTGAGGATGGTAATGACCAAGAGAGTGGCCTCTGCCCTTCTTTAAACCTGCCTTTTCTAACTCCAGGATCTCTGAGGATTGAGGTGCTCTTGATGCTTTAAAGTAGCATCCATTCAGCATGCTGAAAGATTTCATTCAGTTCAGTCCACACTGAGTTAAGGAAATGGAAAAGTGTACAAAACATTGGGCTTGGTCTTTTTGTTGGAAGAACAGTATTTTATACAAATAACTGGATCCTTTTATTGTCTTGCTTTTATTATTCAGTTTTTGAGAAAGCAAAGTAACAAAGCTGACCCTTGTAAATTCCTGAAGTAGAAGGAAAAGTAGTTAACTCTGGGAATATTTAGATTTTCTTTTGACTCCTTTCTGCGTTTTTCAACATTTAATCAATTCTGTTTTATGATACTGTTAATTTCATTCTGCATTCCTTCCTAAGAAAAATGTTCGAATACCTTTCTTCATATTGACTGTGTTTACAGGAAATGAAAAAATTATCTTAGGGAATGTTGGAGAAGCAGTTTTAGAGGTCTTGCTGATGAGTGCAGAATAGAATTGAGCAAAGGGCTAGCGAGAAAGAATATAAAAACTGACAGAATTAAGAATTTAGATTGATCTTGGTTAAAATGTTTAGCCTTCATTGTCTTTTTTCAAGAATATGAAGAGATTAACCTCTGTGGTCTCAAGGACTTAATCCCATCAGGACATACGTTGCTAGGTATGGTACACAAACATGTGATGGATGTAATTTGAGAATGTTCTTACAGAAGTCTTTTCTGTTTATGAGCATTACTTGTGTAGACTCTATACATACAGATTTAATTATTTTTTTATATATAATACTCTAACAATTTTGGATTATGAGTTTTGAACTCATAATAAGAAAAGCTACAAGCTCTCACCTAATGGCCCTGACATTTACTTATATTCTACAGATATGCAGTTAATCAAGGTACACTGTCCCTAATAAAAATATTTATTCTCAGGATGTTAAGATTGCACATCCATTATTATCTTCCCAAGGAGAAAACAGCCATGAGTTTTCTGTTGCTAAGGAAGGCTGCAATACATATGTCTAGTATCTTATGTGGTCTTCATTATTGTAGTATTCTCAAAACAGATGGAGAAACGTACAATAAAATTAAATTCAAAATGACACAGGAAGTCAGCAGCAGACTTAAAAAAATAAATTAATCTCTCAGTTTCTTTAATATAAAATTGTCCATTCATTGTAAGAAAGCTACATTATCTGAAGTAAGAAACTTGTGCATAAACATTCCAGAAATCACAACAAGCTGTTGACATATGGTAAAATGAAGTGCTTATAATTATCAAGGGTTCACTGCTTGAGGAGGAAGTAATTGTTTTTCTCTTCAAGGTACTTTTTCAAATTCTTTTAATAATTATTAACTAAGAAAAACCCCTCCAAGCTGATTTATTTTTTTCACAAATATGATTTTTTTTTCAATCAGAAAATGAGAAATGACCCTGAAATTTGCCATCCCCTAAGTCTCCTGTTTCTTAACACTACTTCTGAAAGCTGTGTTCAGTATTTATCTGCATGATGTAGGCTGCATCCAGTACTGCACTACATACTTGAAGATTCTCTTCTCATGCTTTTCAGCATTGTTATTTTTCTTCCTCTATGATCAGGGTTAATGCAGGTCTTGGTTTGTAAGAACACAATTGTAATTATCCATCTGTATCCTCATATTCATCTCTCTCTATTTCTCCTTTATCTTTAGGCTATACTGTTTTAGAGACTATGATTATGATTTCTTTCATGGATTGTTTTACCTTCAGAGTCTCCTAAAAAGCTTTGCATGTATTTGGACTGGAGATGTACTGGAGCTGCAGTGGGGGATGCTGCTAGATCCTGCAGAAATAAGGAGGCATATCCCAGGAATTGCACTTTTTGTATCAAATCTAGTACAAAAAGGTAGTTATATTCTGCAGCCAAAATGCTATTAGGGCAAATACTTCTGACTTTAAAGTATCAAATCTTTAATCAGCATAAAACACGGCTCCTTTGGACCACAAATAATTGAAGCAATTTATCATGTGCTTAGCAGTTAAATGAACTATTTCTATGCTGGAATACTACAGCTGTTTCTTAACACTGAACAATGTTTCAGAACAGTTTAAGTGAGGAAGCAGAGAAGAACCTGCTGAAATCGTAGGTAATTTCCTCAGACTATGATTAGTTCTGAAGACTCTAGAACCAATGATAACCAGATTTTTTCCCAAGGCATGCCATTTCAATAACTTTTTATGGTTGGTGATGAACCTGAGATGAAAGGGTTGTGTTCGTCACAGGAATTACATGCCAAGCTTAGATACTGGCTTAGATTTTTTCTCTGGAAAAAGAATTCCAACCTGGCTAATATGTTGCTGATGCTACATTCAGATATACTCCATGTTTTTTGTGATGTTTTTATCCAGGTACAGCTAATCCGGCTCTAACATTGTTTTGTGATCAGAGCCTGAGAATGTATTGAGATAATATTACAGCAGTCTTCAGTAAAGATAGCATATTGTTTTTACAAAATTATTTCGATTTTAAGCTGCAGTGCAAGCTAAGGATACTATTATAGCTTATATAATGATTTCTTTTTCCTGTTTATGACATTGACTTCATTTGGTTAATCTACATGTCAGTTAAATTTCCAGTGGCACATTTCTTTGTTTTTAAAGATCTTTTTCTTGGTAGATATGCTTGAATGGTAGTGTTTCCTGGATTAATTTTTGGCACCAAGGTTTTATCCTTTCTCCAGTTCTGGTGTTTAATCCAACATGATAATGTGTTTTTGCAAAGCATGGAGACTCATGTTAGTGGGCAGCAATAGGCACTTCAGAATTTGGAAGCTGTTTCTAGTATCTCCACTTTATGTTGTCTAAAATGGAAATTACTTTATTAAAAATAACTTGATTCGCCTCAGTGCACCTGTTTCTATGCAACAGCAAAGGCACCTGTGTCCTATTAATACTTACATTATGCAGCACATTTGGAAATGTTATAACTCAGGTGGATTATCCTCCTGGGAACCACATCCTTTGCTCCTACCTCAGCTTTTTCTCTAGCTATATGTCAAGTTGTTAAATGATTTTTGGGTTACTTCAATGTGTTTGCAGCTTGAATTCTTAAAGCATGATACTCAGGCAAGTAGGAAGAAGCTTATTACAGATGGCTGGTAGCAGATCTCCATGGTTTTCTATATTTTAGTTGTCCAATATCTATTTTGAATCCACCCGTTCTTTTGAACTGCCATTTAAAAAGAGAGGTCCATAGCTGGTAGATTGTCTCCATTTGCTTGTCTTTAACTCAGTCTGTTGTTCAGCTAGAAATAATAATGTCTCTCATGCTGCTTCTTCTCTAGGTCAATTATTTTTGTTATAATATCAAAGGTTTTGGAAACGTGTTTAAGAGGATTTGCTGTTTTGTTATTGTAAAAATATTTATTTAATTTTTACATTAACATATGACAACTGTAACTCAAGCTTCAGGTGACTCCCGTAGAAAAGATGAACAAGAAATTCACATATTTTGACGTGAATCTTATTAAATTAGCTGTAATGCCAATAATGTAAATTAAAATCAAGGCTGTGGAAATAAGTTCCATATTACTTGTTAGTTAAATATGATGTTAATATTTTTATTTTCTGCTGTGGCATCACTATGTATGGCTAGAAGTAGTATACTATGAAATGGCCAATACAGTTACTTTTCATATTTAGTAACCAAAACTGACTCCATGTAATATTTATCCTACCTAAATTATGAATTTGTGCTGATTATCCAAGATCTTTATTTCTACTGATTTACATTAATGCCTACTCTTAGCTACTTAATAACTTTTCCTAATTCAGTATTTTAAAAGATAATAACTTTTGCTAAATAGGTTTTTGCTGTGTTATACAAGGAGAGCTACTCTGAGTAATATAGCCATCATTCAGGATGACTGGGACTCTGTTGAAAGAGACCTGAACACAACAAGTGTAGACTACCTCCATCTTCAAAAATAAGATGAAGATTGTAACTTATTCCTGACATATATTTATCTAGCCCATACTTAAAACCATCACCTAGACTGCACAGGTTCACTTGCCTGACAAGTAAGTCATATGAAATCTCACAGAAGCTGATTCTCCTTTTTAAAAACATGTTTGAGCCTTTTACTGGTTGTGGTTTTTATCTTCTTCCTGTCTCCTAATGACATATTAAGTTGATGAAATTTTGAACTGCTGATGTCCTTGACAAGATGTGATAGTTGTCTATTCACAGTGCCTTCATTGTATTTAATTGATCCAAAGCATAAATTTTAAATATTATATCCCTACAGACATGCTTTTTAACCTGATGTCTTAGGTGGGAGGAACACAGTAACTAGTGTCTTTCTTTGAATTAAAAAAAATGGTTAGCATAAAATGTATGAAAAAATTATGGCTCAGTTGTGTCAGGACCATAGCAATCATTATTCAGTGAGTGAGACTAATGAGGAATTTTTACCCACTATCAGAATAGTAAGGACCTTGTTGGTTGGTTGTTTTTTTGAGTCCCATTCTGGAGCCTGGAGTGGTCTCTGGTGTTGCGCAGTGAAATGCTTGCAAGTGGTTGTAAATGATTGTTGGGAGAACTGTGTAAAATAGGGGAACTAATGTGAAAGATCTGTTATATATCTGTCACAGCTCCAATAAAAATTCTGTTCATATAATGTTCTTCCTAACAGGCTTTTCAGGAGCTTTTAAATTAATTAATGTCCTGTCATCTCTTTAAATGGTTCTTACATGTTTTAGTTCATTGGAAAGCTTGTGAGACACTCTGTTTGCATTCTGGCTAAAGAAAATTATATCAGTCTCTAGGCAGCCAGTTTAGATAGCATTACATACTAACCACCACCTTTTTTTTTTCCTATAGAAATCAAGCTTATTAATTTTTTAATTTATTTTTATTTCTTTAAAAAATACATTTTCACTTAGTTGCTCTTTGAGTGAAATGGAAGCTGATACTGCCTCTGTAGTGCAGATATCTTCATTTCTCAGAGTGTTTTAACTGAGATCCAGATTCCAAATGCTTGGCTGGAAATTTTTTTTTTCTCTTTTCTTTTTCTGATGCTTTCCTAGATGAGTCCCTTTTCACATCCTGGCAGTTTGTGAGGATTGTAAATTTTGGTGGAAGGTATAGCTCTTTTCTCATGAGAGTGAAAACATGTATGACTAACACAGCATATGATGTATGAAATGGTTGTGTTGCAGTCTTAACCATATGTCATATCTGTTTCTACCATGTTTCTGGTGAGTCTTATTTTTCTGCTGGAAGCAGAGAAATCATGCCCATAATTCAAAAAGTATGAATTTAATTTTGATTAAATATCTCTATTGAGATAAAAAATAGTTTAGAAAGGGCTGTTGTAATTGCCAACATACAAACATCCAGTGGGTTAGAACTAGGATTTGTAAATGGACCAAGGCAGCATTAAGGATACAGGATTTTAAAATCTCAGTAATGTGTTTTTATTCTTGTACAGTTTCCAAAGCAGAAAACTTCTCTTACTGTTTATATGAACATTCATACATGAGATTCCTTCAGGACTGGTCTTCCTGAGTGGATCAGTGAGAATGATCATAACTGTGAAATCAACAATTTAATGTTGGTTACTACTCTTCCTTTGAAATTTGTCCTGAGCCCCATTCCTAGCAAGTGTTCCAACATAGCAGTGTTTTTATTGAGATAAGGATTCACTAAAGAGATAATAATCACATTTACTGGCTTTTGGATTTGGTTTTGGTGTGTTGTGTTTGTTTTTTTTTTTTCTGTAGTCTTGTATTTGGCTAAACTAGAACTGTAAGTTTGAAGTTTTCACTACTAGAGACAACTCTCTCAATTTTTTTTTGGTATTTAGGATTCTTGTCATGTAATCATGCTGATTCAAGTCTGTAGCACATTACAGGCATTTTAAATTGACGTTTGGTTCTGCCATATGTCATTCTGTGTTGTGGCACACCAGAGTAATATTATGTTTTATCACGTTTATCAATACTTAATTTATCCTTATCATAGTTTTATCTAATCCATCTATTCATTTGACTTATGTTCTTAGTCACTAAATACCAGAGCACAGAAACATGGTTTCTCCTGGAAGATGCCATTTTGGTGCTGCAGTTTAGGAGAAGCACCAAAATAGCTGGGGTTTAGCTGAAAGGTAATTCTATTGTATTATAGCATTTCTCAGATAAAATTTCAAATGGGTTGATTTGGAGATTTTACCAACAAGCTATGGGGATTTATTTAAAAGATTCAAAGACTAAGACTTAAATGTGTAAATTAAAACAATTATTTTTTTGGTTTAGTTAGTTTCTCACTGTCTGTGTTGCATTTACCTAGCCAGTATTACCTAATTATGACATTAAGGCTGTTTCTGTCTATTTGGATTCTAATAAAGTCACAGCAGGGAGTCAGAATATAATTCATCAAGAAAAATGAGGAGGCATGGCTGGTTAAGAGTGTCTGTACCCCAGTTATGTCACACAACAAGCAAAACAGTTTTCAGAAAATACATTGCTGAATAAATTTAAGGGGAGCACATAGAAAACAACCATAACAGATATAACTATGTTCTGATGTGATTTTATTTTTAATAATATCACAATCTTTTTCTTTAATTAAAAAACAAAAGGCATTTCAAAGTGGCCTATTAGGATCTGGGTATGGGAAAGAACTTTTCTGTCTGCAGTGATTTGCCCATTCTATGCTGTTGTACAAAGCACTAAGCATAACAGCTCAAATAAGGTGGAAAATTTCTAAGACAAAAGGACATGACTCCATGGAAAAGAGGTTGATTTTGCACGTATGTATCTGGAGGCTGGTTGTTCACTTTGTTTTACTGCTGCCTTGCCCACAATAAGTCATAACACAACAAAAATGAGAATGTGACAATACTGGAAGTATTTTACTAGAAACCAAACTATCTTGAAAATGAGATGTAAATGCATAGAAAGGGGAACATGTGAAAAGACAGGAATTTTAACTTCTGTAATGATTATTGCCAGCTCTAGGAATGCCATGAATAATTTTCTTCTGTGCCTTTCATTTTCTTTTGCATAGAATGATATTCCGACTGGATGTTATGGACTGTAGAGGAGGCTCAGTGATTCCTTAGAAAAATAAAGTTAGGAAATTTTTCTGTCTTCTCTATGTTTTCCATTTGATGTAGCCTTTTAAAATGTATATATGTACATGAAATGTACCTTTGAAATGACCTATGGAAAAGGAAATGTTGTGAATACCATATGAATATATTTTCACAATGGATAATTGCTGCAGGAGCCTGATTTTTTAACATGATGCATTCTATTCTTTCTCTGACCTGTTGGTCACTAAAAACTTAATCTAAAGCCCATTGAAATACATGAAAGTCTTTTTTCCATTTGTCTTTCCTCTCAGGTTACAGTCACTTGTGTAATGGAAATCAATGAGAATGTTTTGTATGTGGTAAAAATGTAGTGACCAAAATATTTTACCTATCAATAGAGGTTCTTTCTCTGAATATTTCTATCAACAATTTGATCTATATGGATCTTAGTAGATGTTAAATGTCTAGTTTCTTTCATTGAAACTGTCTACCCGGACCTCCTTTCTCCACTATAAAGAAAAAAACATAATAATAAGTAGTAAGGTAATAGTAAGGTAATAAGTAGATAGTCTTAAATTCTGTTGATATTATAAACTCGTATTTATTCCTAGAAACATTAATGGTTGGGAATATTTTGTATGAAAATGGTGGTTCATAGACCAGAATGGAAGTGTATCAGCAGACAATCAATCCTTTCTAAGAATTTTTCATCCCACAGTGTATCTGTCATGTAAGTGTTCATTTAATACTTGTGAGTTTAATTATTCATTAATAGCAACTTGTTAATGGTTGTTAGGTGACTTAGGAGCCTAATTCTTATAATTGTAAATTAATTACATAAATGGAAACCAGAAGCCCATTTAAAACCAATTTGGTTTAGGTCTGTGAGTGCCATTTACACTATGGAAAACAAAGTTTATCTAAATATTATCTAAATAATTTAGGCACTTGAATATTTTTATGATATTTCATTACTAAAAAACAAACACAAAATTTTCTGTTATCACTTATTGAATATGTGATAAGGATATATGTGTAATTTTTTTTTTAAACACTTGCGTGAATGAAACAACCATTCTACTCTGTAAATTTTAGGTACAACAGACATAAACAGTTGAGTAAATTCCTGTGTTCTTGTTGAAGATACTTTGTGGTAAGAAGGCTCTGATTATATTTACACCTCCAAGCCTCAAAAGCCTTGCACAGCTTTCCTAAAATGGTGAGTTCTGAGTTCTGTTTACAAGAGAAGGGAATATAACAAAGAATGTAAAACTGCTAAAGGAACTCCTAGAATTGCCTGCACATAAATTTCTTCCAGTGTTGATACTGACCTGAGTGTGTTTGCAGGAAGCTTGCATATCACTCTTGTGACTTCTGTTCTTGGATTTCTTAGTGTTGAAGTTCCAGATCTCACCAACATCAAGCAGCATGAATGAACATCTGCTGCTCTCATAAACTCACTAGATATCCTCCCTGGTGCCTGTGAGTGCAAGCCTGAGTATGGCCTTGGAGATACATTATATAGGGCAGATGGCCAAATTAAAATTATATACTTAGATAGCACAGATACAGTATTAAATCCACATAAATCAGTCCCAAAAAGCACAAATTACAGAGGAGGGGGAAGAGAACTGTGGCTTGATGTATAAAAATATGATACTGAATTAGCTTATTAAAAAAAAATTACTTAAGTGGGAAAATCTGGGAGTTGTAGACTTTAATACTACTGTTCTGAAACAAGTAGTCATATCTGCTACTTTTTTTGCATAAATGGAAGACATGTATTGTACTGGCAACTCTATATGCATCACAATATATAGTGAATATATATATATATGTATGTAACTATACACAGAGTCTGTGTGTGAATTGCAACATACGGGCTACATGTAATGATGGAGGAATTTAAAAAAAACAAACAAATGTCTATGTTTAAATGTTTTGTTCTTGAATGCTTTTGCTCTCAGAAGTAAATATGCTTCCCTCAGTCATTAATATAGCAAGTATTGTTACACAATTTTAAAGCTTAATCAGACTATTAAGGTAACACAGGGCCATTATGAAAAACGAAAATAAAATACCTCATAAGTAATATTTTAAACAAATTTTTGGTACAAAAACTATAAGGGTGGAGATGAAATGCACAGTATTTAATTAGCTGCACATTATCTTCATCCATTAGTACGAATCACTATAACTTTACCTGAAATAATATTTTCAGAAAAGATCCTTCACAATTAATGTGAAGGTGGCTTTCTCCTGAGGACAAAATATTAAATTTTGATCTTCTTTTACATCCTAGAATTTGAGACACACATAACAGATGGGAAGGGAGGGTTGCCATTGATTTTTAAATTTAAATCCATTTACTGTGAAATGGGATAAATATCAATGCATCCGGTGTAGTATTTGCTATCTTTGCTACGTAGATTTATATTGTATTATCTAGAAATGTTAGAGAGTTTTGATATATTTAATAAAAATATTACAAAATATATAATTTCATATACTTTCTAAGCTTCTAGCCTTGTAAGAAGAAAGGTGAGGGCAGGATGGCCCTCAATAACAGGCTGCTGAAGGATCCTACTGGATCTGTATGGGGGATGACAGCATCTCAAATGAATAAATTCAGGTAGTCTGGGAATATAAGCCTATTTGAAATTAATCCAGTTGTGATGTGCAAATGTCACAGATTTCAGTGTTTGTCCAGCTTGCTATTAACGAAGGCGTGCTTGGAACAAGACAAAGCCTAGTATACAGATATGCCAGGACTTAGTCCATGCTTCTCTAGCTAATTAATCAAATACTGTCTTTTGGAAAGCAGATAAATCAGCTCCTCAGAGAAATGTCTCCTTTTCTTTTTCACAGAGCACTTGCCCTGACTAAAACTCCATATGAAACTCTTTAAGGTTCACAGACAACCGTCACTGCTTAGAGAAAGTCTGTAATTCTTATGCAAAAAATACTCCCACTCCAGAGTGGTTTACTGTGTCATTTCAGAAATCTGTCTCTAGTCTATGTATTTTAATGTCAATAGAATATGCTTCTGTTTTTTTATCCCTAAACATTTTGGCAAACATGAAAGAGATTAGTTGACCATCTGATAGACTCAGTCAAGTTGCCTGTCAGACTTCTCAAGTTGCTGACTCCATCTGGTATGAAGTCAGGGAAAATGACTGAAAAGAAGTTCTAAATTTTTTTTTTGACTCTGTAACCTTTTCACTGAGTTCAACCCATGAATTCAAACCAGCCATAAGAAAGGCCAGGTAATTACTTTGTGATAAGAAGAGCAGCACTGAAGGATTTGCCTGGGGCTCAGAACACTGATTGTCGGATAAAATTCAGCAAAGTCCATGGCCCCACAGGACTGCTGAGGCTGGATCTGCTGTAGGCTAATGTGCTTAGAGGAAAGGTCAGGCAGTTGTGGAAGCCTGAACAGCAGACTGTCTCTCAGCTCTGTGGCTGGCAGTGTGCAGGAGCTGAGTGGGGAGCACAAAGGGATTGATTTCAATGTGTTAACTGATTCCTCTTTTCTTTAGGCCCGCACTCCCTGGACATGTGTGCGGATGTTTGCACTGTCACTGCAAACCACTGGAGCTCTAATGTGAGCCTCCTGCATAATTGGAGTGGGACAGGAGTACTGGATGTCTCAGGCCCTGTTTCTAAAAGTTTGCTCCCATCCTTATTTCATTCAGTTACATTATAAGGAGTGTCTGGAGCAGGAAGAAATTAGTTTTTCTGTTCTAGATGTCAGGTTATTTCTAGGAAAATAATATTCTTGGTTACATCCTATTACATATTGGCCTCCCACCTGATATGAGTGGCTAATAGTTTCTATTGGCAAACACTGGAAATCAGAGAAGCTTTTTAGCTTTGATTTATGAGAGAAACCAGAATAATACTCGGGAAGAACATAGCAGAGATTTCACTTTCAGTAATTCTCGTCTCTGCCTCATTTCATCTGAGTGCAGTTAGGAACACAGCCAGGTGCCTTCAGCATAGCCACAGCCTTCAATAGTTACTTCCACAAGCAGTGATTACACATGAAGGGATGGAGGACTGCTGGGATTCCTCTTAAACTTGTAAATACAGTGGCTTCCATTTATTTGAACATCCTGCTTCTAAAGATTGTCTAGGCAGGATAGACTAATTAGCGACACTGCCAAAAGTAAGTTGTCTTTTAAAACTTGTCTTTACCTGATAAACTTCCTTTGTTAGCAGTGTTTGGTTTGTTGTTTTTGGGTTTTTTTTTCCTGAGAGTTATAATGTAGTTCACTTAAAACTACTGCAAGATAGAAACATTTTTTACCTGGGAACAAATTTGTATTCTAAATAGAATTAATCTATTAACTAGAATGCTCTTATAGTCTGAAACTGCATTTATCTTCTTAATCCTTTCAATCATACATTTAAATATGAATTGTGCATCTTGCTATTACAGAAAAATAGTTGGAGAATGTTTATCTGATTGTCAGGGTAATTCTGCAAGATTTTCAGTATGCTATTTGAATATTGGTTGGGGTTTTCTATCATAATCTTTTTAAGTTCCACTCCAATCACAAAAGCATTCTTCTTGAAAGAAAAAAATTGAAAAGAAAAAGGGGTTTATGCACCGCTATTTTCCCTTTCAACAATCTCAGTGTTTTCAACCATTTCTGCATCTTGCATTATTGTTCTTTTCTATGTTCTCTTTCTTTATCTGAATCATAGGAGATATTTTAAAACCTACTGGGGTGGAAAACTACAAACGAAAGAAAACTTCCTTCTCTACTGAAATATCTGACTCAGAAGGAATTCCTGTTACTGACTTGTCTAAACAGCAGACACCTCTCAAAACTATTTGGAAATCATGAAGCTGAGATCTCCACCTATTTTGATGTAAATTACTAAACAGTAGCAGGCAGGTAATAATTTAACTTCCAACCTGACTGGTGGTTGTGAATGGAAAGGAAAACACATTCAAATGGGTTAACTAAATGAATGTTTATATTTCACATCTACTGTTCAGTTCCACTCTGGCTTTACTTCTTGATTAAGTTTTGAGGGGTGAAATGTTTATGGTATNACATCAATATCAAACCTTTAACCTCATTGCCTTACCCTGACTCAGAAAACTTGCAATTCACTTGTTTGGGGAATCTGTAGATGACCTAAAATCTTGTTTTATTTTCTGGGTAAACAATGGAGGTATGGGGGCAAGCAGAATGGCACTGTTTTGCTCCAGTGATTGGAGGTCTTGACTGTGTCACAAAATCCATTGATTTTGTCTACATTGGTATGACCATGGATTTGCTCAAGTATCAGTAGATGAAGTGACAAGATGAGTCTTTGAAATTGAAATAGCATGTCAGATAGGTTGGAGTTGTATGTTCAAGGGAGATGTTACTGCCAGAGTAGAACATATGACTGTGCCCCCCTCCTGTGAGGTACCATAGTGTGTATATAGGGAAAAAACCAAACTTAGAGGGGAAACTGTCATGTGTAAAATAGGAACATGGCCAGAAGTGCTCTCTCAAAATAACAGAACTGTAACCAAAATAACTGAGGGCATGGTTTTACTTCTGTTGTCACCTCTAGGTTAGTGTAGGGAGGTCATTAGGAGTTTTTTCTGATAGTGTCTGTGTGCAGGTACTTGCAGACTCTGGTGCTCATGCATACACAGCAGAGGTTTTAAAAAGCACTCTGGTGCCTTGAAATGACTTCTCGGAATGAGTGTCTGTGACAGTGCTAAATGTTTCCTAGCAGAGGAGTGCCATAGGCACTTTTAATAGCATTTAGAAGCTGATAGAAAGAGGCAAACTGTATGCTGAAATCCTGCTGTCTATCTGCAGCACAAGTCTAGCAGACAGGAACAGCAAAACCTTCTGCCATTCAGTAAGCCCCATAAGAGGTCTCCAGAAGGAGAATTCAACTTCTAGGAGTTGAACCATGATCTTTTTCCCTATGAGTATCACAGTCTGTGTTTTGCTGCCAAACATGCTGGCCAGTGCTCTAAACTTGATGTTGCCTATGACACTGGCATCCTTTCCTGGAGAGGTAAGATAAACATGCTAATCTATTTCATATAGACTATAAAGATGGCTGTCTTCTGGCTGNTTAAAGACTAAATTGTTGCTTCTGTTGCCAGTTAAACTAATAACTTCAGTGTGAAAAAGATGAAGAGACTTTAGTCCCTATGAAATTTTCTGAGTGGAAATAAAGGTAGAATATGCATAAATCTTGCAAAGCTTCCCTATATATCAGAATTGCAGTTTTACTACTATAATCTCAACATGGAGCTCTGACAAATAGCTAGTTACTGGACCTACAGGAAAGATCTTGTTTGCATTCAAATTGGGGAGGAAATTGAAGGAATTATTTTCATATACAAACAATATGGGTTAATGGCAATAATATTCAGCAAAAGATAATTTGTATCTCATTGGAATCTTATTATTTATGTTTTAAATATANTATATAGGGAAAAAACCAAACTTAGAGGGGAAACTGTCATGTGTAAAATAGGAACATGGCCAGAAGTGCTCTCTCAAAATAACAGAACTGTAACCAAAATAACTGAGGGCATGGTTTTACTTCTGTTGTCACCTCTAGGTTAGTGTAGGGAGGTCATTAGGAGTTTTTTCTGATAGTGTCTGTGTGCAGGTACTTGCAGACTCTGGTGCTCATGCATACACAGCAGAGGTTTTAAAAAGCACTCTGGTGCCTTGAAATGACTTCTCGGAATGAGTGTCTGTGACAGTGCTAAATGTTTCCTAGCAGAGGAGTGCCATAGGCACTTTTAATAGCATTTAGAAGCTGATAGAAAGAGGCAAACTGTATGCTGAAATCCTGCTGTCTATCTGCAGCACAAGTCTAGCAGACAGGAACAGCAAAACCTTCTGCCATTCAGTAAGCCCCATAAGAGGTCTCCAGGAATTCAACTTCTAGGAGTTGAACCATGATCTTTTTCCCTATGAGTATCACAGTCTGTGTTTTGCTGCCAAACATGCTGGCCAGTGCTCTAAACTTGATGTTGCCTATGACACTGGCATCCTTTCCTGGAGAGGTAAGATAAACATGCTAATCTATTTCATATAGACTATAAAGATGGCTGTCTTCTGGCTGGGCTAGATGGAGTGTTTCCTCCCACTGGCTCAACAGTAGAGGGTTTTCTATAGTTTATCACTACAGCAGTGTGTGTAATATACCCTCATCTATAAAACCATAATTGTTGGCCTGCCAGTCCCTACTGTAACTTGCTTTGGAAAAACGTATTCATGGTGTTGTGCTTCTGAGGGGAATGTGCTGTCCTGTTTGCTGCAGGTGACTTCTGAAAAAAATAATAGAATAACACATAGGTCTTTGTCTGCAAGTAGCTTTCAGCTCCCTGAAATTTTGTTATAGGTATTGGGAATGTTCCAGCAATAATTTTTCTGGGTTTGTTTTTAATTAAATTCTGCACTGCTGAACTGAGAATAAGCAGTATTTATCAAATACTACAGGTGAGGTTTTTCAAATGCGGACTTTTGAAATTTTGAAAATATGGCTGGCCTTGTTTTGCTGAAATTTTCTGTTCCTGAAAATGAAGAAGGATGTATTTTTCCAGGCTGCACTGTAGTGTACAAAATGAAGTATTTCGATGAAGGAAATCAAGACATTATTCATGTCACTTATCCATAGCAAAGATGCATCCATAAAGTTACTTTGCAATGAAAATCAAAATAGTTTTATGTTATCTGCAAAGTTAATGTAGCAGTGTCTGCGAAGCAGTTTCTCTGTTCATGTTGTACAGCCACTGACCCTGGAAATATGGGAGTATACTTCTTTCTAAGGCATTATTATTCATTAGAATAGAATATTAATTAGAATTAATAAAAATAGGCTATTTTACATTAAATGTTATAATTAAAACAATTATTGACCAGTAACAATTTGGGCCATCCTTATGGGCAGTCTATGAGACTAGACAATTCAACTTCCTATATAATTAGAATACTTTTCAGTAAAATTATAAAGCTTTTTTATTGGCTTATTTAGAGAACTCTCAGGACTTTAGGAACAAGAAGTAACAACTCTTCCTAAATGCAGAAGTCTACTTTCCTGTCTACTCTGGTGTAACTTGGACTAACTGGAAGTGGAATGGCTGGATATCAACCCATATAGTCTAAATGTCCATGTACCAATTGGTGTTTATTTCTGCTTTAAGCCACACACTACTCAGCTAAAAGTTTTTACCTATACATTCTGCTGTTTTCATTGGGAACATTTGCAGTCTCTTCTGTTCACTTCGGAGTCAGTAACTTTATCGGCTCGACGTATGCCAAATACTGCTCTGCAGCATCTGGCTGTTAAGCTGTTTAATCTTCCTGAGACAATCTTGGTTTAAACCCATGACTAAGAATCTTATAAAGATAAGTCCAAGACAGATGCCTTTCAACTTGCCTAACATTTGATATTGATGTGTATAATAAAGCCAGTCAACTTCTCAGAACTCTCCAAGTAATTTGGGCTCTCCTGAGCCCAGGGAGAGTTTGAAGACATCACTTATTTCTGTGGTGCATCTTGAGATCTTCAAGACACAAGATTTATGGCATCTTTTTTTTTTTTTCGCATTTGAGTCTTGCTGCTTCAACACTTGTAGTTGTGAAAACTGAAACTATGCATGGGTCTTGAAAGGATAGTTAAAAGCAGTAATGAAAAGCTGGTATATATGCATGTACTTGACTAAATACACTGAATAGATTTCTAATAAGAAACAGTTTGAACATTGGAAAAAACCCAGGAAATATCTATTATTACCTTTCCAATGGTAGTTCAAAGGAAAAAACAAATGTTAAAGCAGAAATATTTGCCTTGTTTCTAGACTAAATATTTCCCTTTGCCATTTTAGAATAATTTTTGTTTTCCTAACTGTGTTACAAAGGGGCTTCTACTTCTTTGAAAACAGTATAACTGTTTGTTTGAGGATGACAGGAAAAAAATATATCTATTCTTTGCTTAAAACAACTATAGAATTAAATTGGTGGGTAAATGAATACTTTTTCATATATAAAAAATGTGGGTTTGCTTAAAACATATTTGAAATATGTGTGGCTTTAGGTTAAATTACACAAGTCTGTATAATTCCAATATATTCTTTTGCTTATATACTACGCATTTGAGTCCTGTGGTACTTCTGTGTTTGCCTAATATAGGTAAGGTATACAGACTTATGTATCTTGAAGATGTAAAAATCAAGGGCAAATGCAAAAAAAAAAGTGAATATTAACCATTACATTCTGTCTTATTTTCCTTATGTCAAATCTTGGAGTAAGGGAAAAAAAAAAATGGGGTAGCCTAGTGTGGGAGACCAGGGTATCCCTCTTGGGCCCCTGGATGGGCAGGAGCCTGGACGGGGGGCAGGCCCCCTTGCACGGTGTCAGAGACAGTGGTGGCTTTGATCTGAGCCTGTGGGAAGGGCTGCCAGGGCTGTCTGAGGATTTGAGAGTCACGAGAATTTGATTGGTGTGAGTTTTGTTATGTCACAGGGTGGAAAAAGTAGGGTTTTTAGATTTTGCTATATAGGTAAAATGGGGCCAAGATGGAGGCAAATCAGTGTGATAAAAGCACATTTTCCTGTTTCTTCTTCCCCCACCATCTTCGCAAAGGGTGATGGTTTTTTAGGATTGGGTGAAGGTGCAATTTCACCGCTTGACATGGGTTTTAGTTGTTGGTGTTTAGAGAAAAACATTGTAAATGTAGTTTAGATTATAAAAGTCCAGGTGTTGTTGTGGGCAGGGGAGATGTTGCTTTTCCAGCTGCCTGTGAACTTCATGCTGGACAGAGAGAACTTTTAAGATAAGCTTTTAATAAACATCTTCAGACCGCAACCCAGACAGTCTCCGATTCCTTCTTCCAAGCATGGGCTGGTGAGAAGAAAGACTTTTTACACTGCTGGAGTTAATCTCAGACCTGATAACCCTGACAGCCTAGTACAGGTTTTTGATGGACTATAATTATCCAAAATGGAACGTGACCATACAATGAAGCTTAACACCTCTTCTTGTAGAAGGTACTGCAGTTTGAAAAGCATCTTTTTATTAGTAAGTACTTCTACTACTAGTACACAGATCAAGCAGGCACTAAAAAAATAACCTGCTTATTACTGCAGAGATATCCTGTTGTTACAACACAATACGAAATATCCATGACTTTGAAAATTATTTAGCTGTTGTATCATTCCATTTCATGGCAGGGAGATATGCACAACACAGGAGAAGTTTCTGTGGTACAAAAGATTTTTAATAGAAGCTTTACCTGGGAACTGGTCAGACACACATATTATGTAAGTGTTGAATGAGAATCAACAGTTGTTATTTTTGTGCAAACAATATTCTTATATTTTGTGTAAACAATAAACAAAAGCAATTGTGTGAACAATATTTTTGTGAAAACAATTATTTAAACAGAAAACATTTTTTCCCATCTCAGTTTATCATGTTAAGCATTCAGTTATTTGTCTTCATCATGTAATTGCTGCTTCATGTGTCCACTCCACATTACCATTCTATCCTCTTAAAATGAACAAAGAGCAAAGGTGAAGGGAAAGCATGAACAAAGAACCCTTACTCCTTTATACAATAGCTTTTTTGGTGAGCTATTTGGGCATTTTTCTTTTTTAAATTGTGTGTTCTGCCAAGAGCTTTAGAAAAAACAAGCCTTTTCAATACTCTTGTAAGCTAACAGGGAGATGTATATTTTTTGTTATTTGAAAGGAAATTACCTCAAAATAATTGTTATTTTTTAATCCTATTTACTGGGAATGCTGTAAACATTTTTAATCCACTGAATACCAGCTAAAGCCAAAGCAGTTTTTCTTTTTTTCTCATTTTATGTATATCTGTGATTTTTTTCTTAGTTGTTTTATTCTTATATTTATTGTCAGCCATATTAGATGTTACAGATTTCTGCTGAGGGTTTCAGTTCAAGCCTTACGAGGCTCATGCTAATGCTGTCTAGACTGTTTCTATTTAAATTGTGAGAATGTGACCTACTTTCATCTCTGTCACTGCATCTGTGGATTCTCCTATTCATGTCATATTAATTCGTCCAAGTTTAATGACTGTCCTGCCTCATTAGCTGGGCTTACAGGACACATATGGGAGACCTCAGCCAAGCCAAAACTCATTTCTCAGTCATGCCAAGAACGTGTCACTGTGTTTATCGTGCCCTTTGTGACCTGGTGATACCAAGTAAATATGCCTAGTAGTTATTATTAATGGTTGCTGAGATAGATTTCACAAAGTTTAACAAAATCACTTTGTGATGGTCTGTCCATCTGTACTTTAATGATGTAATATTCACTCTTGTGCATGCCAATGCAGCAAAAAGAATTGAGTTTTAATGCTGACTAATTTTTTTCTTTGAGTATTGAATAGAAAAAATGTCTTTTGCTTTTCATCTGTCTTGATGCTGTTTCATTACAGATTTTGCCAGAATTTGATGACTTTGTTTTTTGCCTTTGTAAATGTAAAACTTTCTTGAATCTCTTCCATTCCTATTTGCTGTTTTTCCTGCTATCCATCAACCAATTATTAAAACAGAAAGCATGTCAGTATCATTCACTAAAGAAACTTAAGTGCACATAAGATGTTTCAGGTAGCTGTTCATGGAGGCACCTGGATTTTTTGATTCAGTATTTAGATCCTCTGGAATATTTTAGCAATTTCATAGTGAAATTGCCTCAAACTCTTCTTAAAACAATGCAATTTTAGCTCTATTATTTTCATAAGCAGTACTGCTATAATAATTATTCTCTTCATGGTATGGAGCATATTATTTCTTGATTAAGGAGAAAATAAAAATATCTCAAGTTACTGAATTAATAGATTAATTTAAAATTATAAGATTTTATTTATAACTGACTTGATTTTTCTGGCCCCCAAGCCTATCACTGCTTATTTTGTCTATTTAGGGGTGGTTTTTAAGGGGTTGAAGAGTGACATTACTGCATGTTAACGTGGTAAATTTGGCTTTCTGACTTAGTTGTTGAAATGTTGTGGGCTGTGTGGAGATAACAGCTCCATGGCAAGATTTAGTTGGTGTTTATTCATGGTGGTTCTTGTCACACTGCAGTGAAGTTGGAACAGAACACTTCTGATAAACATCAATGTTCGTGCAAGGTCAGAAAAAATGTTCTGAAAGTTAGGTGATTAGGACCTGACTGATGTGGAACTTCAGAGAGGTGATTCTGAAAGACATAAACATCCCTTGCCTGATGAGATGTTTCAGGTGTGGCCAGTAAGCATTAGACCATAATTGGTTGGTTGATGCACATATCACTCAGATACAGGAATTATTCTAGACAGAGCTTTCTACTAACGGACTTAAATCCCAGCAGATGAAGGGGTCACTGTGCAAAGTTTCACGTAAGAACCATAGACTTTTTACATTCTCAAGTAAAAGTCAAGTGGTTTGTAAATGGTTGCTAGGCCTTCTGGTAGGTTTCTACAACACTGTATAGTATATTGTATTGTATATATATATCCCTATGAATTAGGATCTTTGATAGTAGGAGTATAGAGTGGATACTAATATACAAACTATGTTCAGCATGCAGCTGTCTTCAACACACAGCAGAGAGTTGTCTTCATTACTCTGGTGTTCAAATTAAAGAAAAAGCAGATCATCCTAAAACTAGAGAATCAGCAAATTCTAATGCAAACTTTTTTAGAACTTCAGAATTTAGGTGCTTTTCACCAAGATTAATTGTCCTCCTAAGGATTATTTTGGTGGGTTTTTTTGGTATGTTGGGCTTTTTTGTTTAGAGTTTTTGGTTTGGCTTTTTTTTTTTTTTTGGAAATGGGTGGGTTGTTTATTGGTGTTTGGCGGGGATTTTTTGGTGTGAAAATGCAGCTAATGTGAATATTTTCCCTATAAATCTTTTTCAGTATGAAACAGAGCTGCTATAAGCATAAGTGTCTCATTAGGTTTGGACTAGATCTTCCAAAAGTGTACATTAGGTGTGACTCACACAGTATTAAAACTCTGCAGTGAATTAGTTCAATTGTATACAAAATGTGAGAAAATCTAAAACTTAGAATGAAGTTTCTAATAGCAGAAGATAAACTATCCTTCTTAGTTCAAAAACCTCTATCATGTTAACATTACTGCATTAACTGAAGTAACAAAAATCCTTAAAGAATTTATTTACTGTTGAAAGTCCATCAACAGCAGAAGGGACTGAACCTCAACAAGGATAAATGAATCATTCTAGCAGTTCAAGAAATCTGGGATTTAGTAGGACACTGAGGGTTTCCAAGTGCAAGCCTTGGATGCAAAGTTGTAGGGTATTTTTGAATAACCCAACTCTCAAGACCCTGATTGACCTTTGATTTATGACGTTTGCCATTTACAAAGTTTTAACTACTGGTTGGAAATATTATTCAAAAAGTCATTGAGATTAACCCGATTACTTTGCAATCAATTTATTGGTTAGGATTGTAGGGACCAAAAATTGCTGTTTAAAAACTAGTGGGTTTGAGAATTGCATAGAACACAAGATACTTAGAATTCTTTTCCTCTCTGCTTTTTTTTTTTTTTGGGAAGTAGTCCTTGCTTCCTTCTCACGTCAAGCAGTCAGCAAGTATGCACATCAGAATCTTTTTGTAACTTCCCAGAACAGCCTACAATGATTAAGTTTACAAGAATACGCTCAGTTTCATTAATTCGTTCTTAAAAGAAATCTACAAAATGGAAAACAGATTAGAGTTCAGTCTTGTATAAGTAGAGATATGGCTTCCCTCACTGGCAATATCAGTGTCAGTGTGATGCCAATTGAATGTGACATATAAGTTTTCTATAGATTCCTATTCAGATAGTATGGCCTAAATGATACACTCAGGTTTTTGAGTTGTTTTATAATCAGCATTGATGTGATGAGTTGAGTTACAGTATTTTCATTTTTCACTTTCTCTCCACAGATATTTTAGTCATTAAAATTCAGTTACAGAGAGTATGTGGTCCTCATTCTATTTAAGATTTAAAAAGTCGTGTAT
The DNA here is from genome assembly GCA_013398995.1 of Alaudala cheleensis. Classification (NCBI taxonomy): domain Eukaryota; kingdom Metazoa; phylum Chordata; class Aves; order Passeriformes; family Alaudidae; genus Alaudala; species Alaudala cheleensis. The sequence goes on from VWYE01015421.1 coordinate 29,445, forward strand.
TGTAAGTGCTGAAAAAGCACTGTAGGATGATACTCAGCACTAATGTTCTCATTAAACCCAGTAATATACTTAAAGATATTTTCAGAGGGTAGTTTTTCTGTCCTAATAAAACCCACACAGGCATTTTTGTGGTAATGACAGAGACATCATTGCATGCAATGGTTGTTTGTGCCTTGTCATGCATCAACTTTGTCTCGTTTCAGATGTAGAATGATCTGTTGGAAATCATCACTCTGAGTCACATACAGTGACATTTTTCCATCTTCATTTTTTGCTATAATATTTATTGGGTTTTTTTTCTCTCTGTCCTAAACTGCTGATCTAAATTACAAATACCTAGAAATATGGGTATCTGGAATGCATTGTTCAGATGTGTATTTAAGCAAGTGTGATTAAAGTGGTGATATGTGGTCTTTCATCTTTCTAAGACACAGTACTCTGTTTAATACAGAAGCTTCAGGTGGGAAAAATTAATGGAAACCAAACAAAAACTGATGAAAAATCATAATGTTAAGTACAGACAGAACCATCTGCATAACAAAACAATAACTGCACTTCTAGAATGATTTGGGAGTCACTTAACACTGAATCTCACAAAGCAATGCAGAATATGATGAAGAAAATAACCCAGAAGTACTTGACGATATGGACAAAACACTTATAAACTGATTGACATTTTCACAAGTAATTTTTAAATGTGTACATGGCAATCTTGGCAAAACAAATTTTTAACAAGTTATTTCCTAAGGGCAGATTGTGTATTTGTTTGGATTTTGAGGTTATTTAAAAGCATTTTAACCTTTGAGTAAAACTTCTTCATTTTCAAAGACAAAAAATTATTAATGTATGCATGTGCATCTTCCAGCTAATCCTTTTAAATTCAAAATCAAAAAGGAAAAGTGTACTGGTCTCAAAATAAAATAAAATTTTCTCTCATTTTCTTTCTATTAAAACCAATTTTGAAAAAATAATTTCAGAACAAAAGGCACATTGTTTGATCTTGTATGGAGTGTTTTTGCTTTGGATTTCTGAGGGTTTTAATGAAATTTGAAATTCAACTTCAAAAAGGAGCTATTTCGTATCTTGGCAATAAGTAGAAAGAAGGTCAAGAAAGCTGGCATTTCAGAAAGAACTGAAACAAGTGGATTGAAAAGAAAAGAATAAGGTATGGAGGTGGGGGAACAATAAAAGTTTTCAGCACATGAAAAGTTGTTGCAAACAGGGGCAATCCATGCTGAATGTGGGCAGAATATGCTGGTTAATACAGAATATGTTTTCTGTAGGACATGGCTTTATCCTGGAACACAATTTTCCATGTTGTTATTGGAAATCTCATTCTAATATAGACACTGAAATATTGGACTAAAAGGTAGTAGGGTATCTGTTACAAAATTCTTCCTCTAAAATGTAGAGAGCTTATCAAAAAGGATGACAGGCTACCTTGTGAGAGAAGGTAGATGAGTAAAAACATTACCTGCTTAAAAGAACTAATTTTCTAAATACAAAATGGGATAGATGGCTTCTAGATTCAAGGTAAAGTTCATTTTTACATTCAAACCTCATAAAATTACTTTATTTCTAAATTTTAGTGTTTCTTTTGTATTGGTATTCAAAGTACAAACCTGTTCTTAGTTTTGAAATGGCAAACAGACTGGTTTGTGCTACTGCTCTCACTCACTTGAAAATATTCCTGACATATTTCTGCTATTTACAGCATCTCTTCAGACTTTCAGAATACAAAACAGCAGTAATTTTCCCATAGATCGGAGGAATGAGTTATTTTCCTCAAACAGAAAACATAATAAAATAAATTAATTTAACTGGTGGCTTAAAATAATGACAATGACTTTCAAGAGGCAAACAAACTGTTTATGGTTACATGGGAGCCATGAGAAGAAAGTGCAAGAAAAAAGCACTCTGAGCTAAATATTCTGGAATTTTTGCTAGCGTAAATTAATTTATTTTTCCCCATGGTACTTCTTTCATACAGATCATCATAGCATGGCACATCCAACAAGTAGATGCGTGCAAATCAGAGGTTTTACTCCTAGTGGCAAGGTGGCTATTTGTGGCAAATGCAAGAGACAAAAGAATTTTTTTCATTTTGTCTTGCTCTTTTCTAGTAACTTGAGAATTATTCAAGGATGAATTGATTTGCATTATCAGGATTTAGAATAAGTCTGGAAAATGCGGGCATAAAATGTGTGCTTTGTAATTTAAGGTCATACAAATACAAATGTTTGGAAAAGTATGTGTGCAACACTTTTTCCTGTGAAGTGGCATTGCATAGCAACAGATTTGTGTATTATTAGAGTGGTTATTGAGGGCAAGGACAAAATCAAGAGTTGACTCATGTATTGCTGAATTTACCTGGAATGGGGAACATAGAAGTTAGTTTATTCCTGTTAGGTGATTTGAACATTTTGAAACTAGACTCACAATCAAGGTCACTGTGCAGTTTGGAGGAAGTTGTGGTTGCATATTAAAGCTAGTAAGTTTTTTTTCCCCCCACTCCTCCAGTTTTCTTCTGTTGCTGTAAATTAAGCTACATTTTTTCTTTAACTCACAGAGGTGCCAAGAACGATTCATAATAATAAGCGTGCAAGTTAGTCTTGCTTATTTTACCAGCTTACCAGCTGTGCTCTGGAGGAGGTACAGGACTGTCTTTTACAGTTACATTTTTTTTACTTTTGAGGAATAAAAAGTAGAAATGAATCTTGCTTTCTTTTTAAGACTCTATATATTTTTAAGACTTTATATATTTTTTTATTATTACTAACAGATATTTTAACAGTTGTTGACAATGCATCATAACTCTTTAAATAACCTATTTAGTATAATACATGTGCAACCCAGTAGGCATAGGTCAAAACATCTCTCTGCAATCTCCTGGACAGTCTTTCACAGGTTTGTGGTTGTGTTTAATGTTCATGGAAGAAAGGCATCCAAAGCCAGAAGTGCATTCTGCTGCATCAGTCTCACTTTTGTCAAAACCTGTACTAAGTTCCTTGATGAAACAGCCTTACATAGATCTCCTTTACAATACACAGTTGTTGTAAACAGGTAATGAGATAATAAGGAAACAATTCAGACTCCTTTTGCTCTAGTTTTTTAATCAGTTGGTTTTGTTTCAGAGGCCTTGACTCTTTGAAAGTGCTGGCAGGCAGCAGAGAAGAACTGTTGGAGTGAGACATCTCCATTGCTTGTCTGAACTTTGGCATAAGAATGACAGTTGTCAGGAAATACCTCCATTTAGATGCTGATTCTTAGTTGATTTTTCATGTCTTCTGATAATTTAGTTTTCTCTATGCTCATATGATGCTTGTTAAATTTTATCAGTATCTCAAAGTTTTTTTTTCTCTAGGTTAAAATCTACACATTTTTTGCACACTTTTTTTTTTACTCTGCTTTTAGGAAGCAGACAAAGTAAATGTATGTATACACACATACGTATGTATGTATAAAACAAGAATAGCTGGCATTTAATATAGGTGAATAAATAATATAGACTCATAGAATATTCTCAGTTGGAAGGGACCCACAGAGGCCACTGAAGTCCAACCCCTGGCCCTGCAATTCAGCTTTTCTTATGAAGGTAATTCTAATAAAGACATTGTATAGACTTGCTTGAGCAGGTCCCATAGGAACTGGTTGGTAATCACTAGAAATATCTGAGAATAAATCCTTGGTACACGTTTGGCCTCCCGTTTTAATGGATATGCACCATGTTTGACCAGACTATCTTATGCATTCTCAGTTTTTTCAGGTATCATTCAACTGCAGGATCTTTTTATAATCTCAGTAAACCTCTTTCTTAGTATATTCATATCCTAAAATTACCAGTGACTAAGTCTTGTATTTGATATCATTTTATTTTGATTAAATATTTTACTTTAGGCTTACATATCAGTGTATTAGAAAAACCTTTATATACTTTTTATCAAGATTTTAAAACTTGCTGCATTTTATCTTTCAAGAAATGCCTTTTTATTCAGACTTCTAATAATTCAGAAACATATGCCATATCTAATAACAGTATAAATTTATGTAAGCTAAAGTAGGCCAATTTTATCTGGAATTATCCTGTGTAATTTGAGATGGAAAATACAGCTGCTTCTGACATGTCTGGGTAAAAGCTACACTGTACCAGTTATACTTTGTGTATAACTTGAAAGTTATACCTTTAAAGACTGGGATTTGAGATGAACATTTTTATGTTAAATTCCTTCTAATTTGATTTTCAATAGTGAATATGTCCAGAGTATCACAAGGAACAGCAGGATATCAATACAACTCAGAGAATCAAACCAGATGTCCCACAATGCCCTGTTGACAATTTTACATAAAGATCATCACTTATTTTGCTAATAAACTTGTTGAGGTACTGGAGATACAGATGTTCTCTCTTCATTCTTGATTCCTTGATCCTGCTGTTCTGGTTTTAAGGTTGCCTTTTCAATATTTTCATTCTACATTTAAAAGTATAATATTTTGTTCCTTGTGAAACATTTCCAGTGCATGGATTAGCATAACAGGTGCTATTTATTCCTCTGACATCATGTAGTAGGTTCCCATTCAATAGACGTAGATTACCAGCATTGCAATGGTGAATTCAGCTCCCAGGACAGCATAGGCAACATTCCTAAGCCATTCCTCTCTCACTGTAGTTCCCAGTTTTCATATTAATAATAGGGAAAAAAGACCCTCAAACTTTGGGGTGGTTAAAAAGAAGATAAGATATGCCAGAGAGATTGTGGGCTCTTGCAGGTGTTGTATGCCTCTGCTGGATGTGCCTTGAGACACTTGCTCTAATCAGATATATTTTGAGCATGACACTGACTGGATGGCCCCTTCCACGGTTATGACTCTATAATTTAATTTGTCCCTTGTAAATATTATCAAAAAACCCAAACAAACAAACAAAAAAAAAACAACAAAAAACCGAACAAACAAATGAAAACCAAAACAAATAATAAAAAAAACAGAAGAAAACCCAAACAAAACAAATCCCAAACTAAGAATGTTCTAGAAAGAGCATCACATACTGCAACAGTATATTTCCATTTTCCCTTTTTTTGTCTTTATCTTGATTGGTTGTTCCATAAAAGGATAAAGATGAGATGGTTTTTATAACAAATTTTGCTAGAACTCATCAGATTCTGAATCTTATCAAAAATTAATTATACACGGTGCAGTGCTTATTGAAAGCAATCGACTCTTTATTGAAGATATGAATACATAAATCCTTTCTAGTTTTCACTTTTATATTCATCCTGACCTTCCCATATCACCTTTGTCCTCAGCCTCTTTGTTCTAAATTTCTTGCTTGCTGTTGTTCTCAAATTGTTCAGTGAGTTAGGAAATGGTCACACGATGAGGAACATGCTGTGTACTGCTTAGGCCACTAAACTCCTGTTCAAGTTAGAAAGTTTTGTTCAGGTCCTTTGACATCAGTGCCTTTTGAATAATTATAAAAAATGATGGTGACATTATGGTCTTTTGCCTACTAAAAGTTTGAAAGAAATTGAACACAAATGCTGATTATTGATCCTGATGTGAAAGTTCTGTGTGGTACTGCTGCGAATCACCGACCATAAGTTACAGGCTGGCTCATTTTGTGGGTCTGTAAGATGATTCCTACAAAGATTGTAAGCACACTGCAATGAAAAGACCTGCATCAATACAACTTAATGTGTGGGTGTTTTGTTAATTGAAAGGTAATAAGTTTAAAGGGTTTTATAGATAGATAAATATTATAATGTTACTAACAAATTGATATTCTTGATAGAGGAGCATGATAATTACCTCCTCTTGCTAGTTTTCTAGGAAATGCTCTGTACCTTAGTCATTATTGCTCAAATTCATGGTCTAACAAGGAAGAGTACTGTGTGATTTTATCACACTATCAAATGTATTCTAAAAGAAATATAATGAGTGAAGAATAGATAAGGTTTGGAAGAGCTGATAACAGCTGCCTGAAGGTCTCACGTAGGGCTGGTTGTGATGTCACTACATTAATGCTTTCTGACCTGGCAAGTTTGTTTGAGGATTCTCTGAAGTTTTACTAAAGCCTGACATTAAAGTCAGGCAAAACCAGAATCCCTAAACAGAGAGTGCTAATGTATAGGGGAAAGAAAACAGAAAGACGCAGAAAAATTGAAGAAGTTATCTCAATATTCCAATCATTTTAAAGATGGGCATCAAAAATAAATTTGCCCATTGTGATTTCATTTTCTCCAAATACTCAAGGAAGCAAATTTTTGTCAGAAAAAAACATATATTTTTGTTCATGAGAGCTAATTTTCAAATACATAAAAACTGAGTTGGATTTTTTAATATCTATAACTCGATAATTTAATATTCAAGAAATTCAGACTGCTTTCTTTGTCTAATTGACTCATTTGTTTAGTGTGTGTGTTTATATCTGATTTCCTTGTTTTGCTGACTTACTTATTTTCATTCTTCCTTGATGATTTTAGGTTTTTCTATTTGTGCTTTCTCTGACTCTGCAGATTCTACCTTTTCTTGATTAACCTTTTTCCTCAGTGCAAAGCACTGTGCTGACACTCATACCCATGCAACTGTTTGAGCATTTGACCTGTTCTTTGTTCAGACCACTTTTCTCCAAGACTGTTATACCTTGCTGGATAATATTTAGGGACTACTTTGAATACAGAGTTCTGACTCAACCTCAGGAAGCCCTTTCAGAGATGTGTCCATTTGTAATGGGTGACTTTTGCTGGTTGTTTATTACCAGTTGCTGATCCCCTCGCTTGTGTTGCCAGATCTGTTTCACAAAGAGCAGCAAACTTGTGTCTGGGTCATTCCAGAGTGCTTTCCCCAAATGACCTGTGCTCCTGCAGCCCCTCCTGGTGCTGTTCAGCACTGACAATGTGCCTGCTCTCTGCCGTGAGTTATGACAGTCTGAGTGACACGCCATGCAGTGAATAATAATGTGTCATAGCTGCAACTAGTTAGAGCTTCCCTCACTTCTAGCACCTTGCCTAATGTGCCTCTCCCACACACTTTTGTGACAAAGGGCTGAGATATAAATATATACTTGTTCTCATTTAACCAGAGCAGAAATTCTTGTCATTCTAGAGCTTAGCATACAAAGTCTCCATCAGCATGGGTGCCCTATAAATATCCCACTTAAATAACTTCGGGAATCAAACCCCAAGGATGGGCATGGGTATAACAGAGAACTACCCAGAGAAAATATCAATCAGTTTGCTAAAGTAGGAATGTGTAAGATACAGGTATTTGGAATTTCCTGCAGCAAGGTACAGAAGAGGTATCTCAAGTGTTTTCCCTGTCTTAGTATTAGCATATTCTGGAAGTAAATTCCCATCTGTGAATAAATTGCCTAAATGCATATTCTCTCTACATAGAATTGCCCCAGTCATGATGACAAGCTGCAATTTGTTTTGAGGTTTTTTGGGTTTTTTTAACTGACCAGCAGGCTTAATGACTGACTCATATCTTGCCATGCTCTGCCTCCCACCTAATACCATAGTGACAAGCTGCTCGTTTTCTTCTCTTCAAAAGAAATAAGGAATGGAAATTAACTCTTTCAAAAAAGGGGAACCTGACCTGGATGGTGCTGACCACCTGTAAGATATACTCCTTATCCCTGCAAAGTTACACAAGGACCTTAAACATTTAGCACTTATTAATTTCTGTCATATTAGTAAACAAAAAAAAATAAATTTTCTGGAAGGCTTCTGAAGATGAAAACATATGGGAGTTAGCTGATTAGTGCATCTAGACAAAATCTGTAGATCACAGAATTTTCCAAATCCACATGTTTAAGCACCTTTTAAAATATCTGGTAGAGATTTTGTTTGTAGAATAAATTCAGGTTATGTGATGTTCTGATGTTGCTGAGAAAATTTTAAATTGAAGGATTTCAGCCAGTCCAAATTCTTGTGTGAACAATAAGAATTTCTGATCTTAAACACATTAATTTAATGGGAACAATGCCAATGCTGCTCTGCCTATAAACAAGCAGAAAATCCTAAACTATTGAGTTCAAGGACCAATCTGCATTGATGTCTCTAAAACAATCTACTTTCTAATATCTAAAATCTAGTTCAATTTTGAATATGTATCTAAATTTTTTCAATTATTTGTCACACATTTTTGAAATGTTCTTTTAAATAAATATCTATTCCTTAAATCTTTATGACCATAAAACATCTATGCCAATTGCATTTAAACAATAAAGTATTTAAACATTACCATTTGTCATGATAAACTTCTATGTACATAGATTATGTATCTCTAAAAAAGCCAGAAACAAACCAATCTTTGAGTCATCTATCTGCAGTAGCCATGCAGGAAAAAACCAGCAATTTCCATACAATTCTGTGACTTTCAATAGCTATGTGGATTCTTGAAAAATGTTAAGGGAAAATAATTCTGTAAAAAAGATCACTTTGGAGCCATATATTTATTGTCTCTTTTACTATCAATAAATTACAATTGATAGATTTCTATTTTGTTTGTATTTATTTTCCTAAAAAATCTGAGGACAGGAGCATTAAACAAAACAAACTTTTTTGTCTTTAATTATAATATTTCTTGGGACAGAAAGTTGAAACAGCTTTGCAACCTTAATTTTGGGAGAGATTGCATTAAAATTTTTCTTTGAACCTATTTTCTTCTAAATTTCTCTTCCAGAAAAGAAATACTGGTAAAATGTATTGTATGTGCTTTAGGATTATAGATGGTTAATTCCTGCTTCCAGATCTATGCCTTCATGTATGGAGTTATTAAATGTGTTTTCCAAAAGTGATGACTCATTGTAGATGGCTCATCTTTGGAGAACACATTTTAACTGGAGCTGGATTTAGCAAATATTGCTGTGCTGCTTTTGAAAATAAGGCCCACTTGAAACATTTTGAGTGAAATGTCATATCCCTTGCCCTCCTGATTCTTGCAAAATGTATTTCCATCAGGTTTTGAAGAACTTTTGGAAAAGTTGTCTTCAGCTCTTATTCTAATTTTCTTAATATTAGCCCTTCTTATTGTTCAAAGACTATCAGCACTGTGATTTTTGAAACCAATAGTGCTCCTTATCTCTTAAATTATAGATGTTTTTATATTTTATACTTCCATCTACATACAAAAAGGAGTGTTAAGTAAATACAATTTAAAGGAAATGCAGTCTCAGTATAAGCTGGGAGAAAAGTGCAAGGAGAGAGAAATAGAAGGTCTAAAAAATCAAAATGTGTTTAGTACAACTCTGGATAAAATCCCAATTTTCGTGGATCACCTCTTGTGTTTTGTTGTTTTTTTTTTCCTCACACTCAAAAAAAAAAATGAGAATAATGATGATGTGCAGCTTCTTAAAACAATGTTCCATCCCTTACAGGTATTTTATCCTGTTCATCATCAGAAATAACCCTTTAACAAGAAACTCTTCCCTAGACCTTGAAGATCAGATGTGATTCAGTAAGGTGAGTATTGATTTAATATTGTACCATTCCACCTGGGAATGAAGTTCAGAGAGTGTGTAGGAAAACTTAGCCTAAATTATAATTAAATAAAAATAACTAATAAAATTATTAATAAAAATAATTATAAAATATCAATAAAAATAATAATTGGCATACTAAAATAAAAATAAATTTTAAAAAATAAATATTCTTTCAATAATCATCATTGTCCTGTACTGTTTCATCCATCTCTCTAAAATGATACTGAAAGATGATTAGGTATTTCATATGCTCTTTAAATGATGTAGAGTTTGAATGTGTATGTGGAGATAGAAGGGAGAGCTGAGCACCTGATGAGAAAATCCAGAGAAATCAAGGTTGCAGAGTAATTCTTGAAGTAACTTATACCATAGTTCAGAACATTTGTGACTATAAATACAGTTCTTCTTGCCTTGATTCATTTCTAGGTCCTAAATTGATCCCTGACTTCCCAGTCATCTAGTTTAAGTCAACATCTGTCAATGTACATTTATTTATATTACAACACACTCAGGGATATTAAACTATTTATTGTCAGGTATTGACTGCTAGGGTACAGAAAAGAATGATAATTATTTACAGGGATGGGGTTTCACCCTATTTGCCGCCTCATATTTTGCAATCTGCCTTGCCTGGTGTAGTGCACATCGTGCGGTGATTAACCGGCACTGCTGGAAGTCTTTACCCTCCCAAATCCAAGGAACAGTGAGTCCTTCCTGTTTAACACATGCAGAAAGTATTGTTTCCATTTTACAGGTAGAGTGGCAGGTGGGCAGAGAATCAAACAGTCCGTCTTGAGATCATGAGGAGACTCTGGAAACACAATTCCAGTGAGTCCTGGTTATAAAACTTTTGATGGTCACATCACTGGCAGCAGTCCTACAAGCACCAACGGTAAGAAATCAATTCCTTATATAATATGCATTATAGTATTTCAATCCATTTGAATTTAGACAAATCTAGAATGGAAGAAAAAAAAGCCTATGTTGTTTACTGGTGGCCAAGGATGAACCATTATTAATTTAAGGAATAAACAAAAAAAAAAAAAAAAAGGAAAAGAAAAGTAGTAAAAAAAATTGCCGTGAAAGTACAGGTTTTTTTCCAATTGACAAATGAGGATGAAGTGAAAATTTTTTCTCATGTAAAGACAATTCCCCAGTGTTGGACATAGAAATAGAAGATGCTGAAGATACTTAGTTTAAGTAATTTTTTTTTATATGTACCTGAAAAGAGATCATGAAAATTAAAGTTATCTCCTTTGGAAATTTTATTTATGCCACAAAATTTTCTTACTTTCTTAATTTTGACTATTTGCCCTTTCTGTGCAGTATTTCTTTTCCTCCCCAGTTTTTTGAAAGCTGTAACTTTCTTTGCATGGTTGAAGCAAACCATTATGCTTTTTATGATGAAAATTTAGAGATCTTGAATGTTACCTTTTGTTTGGCTCAGAAGTTTAATTGTAAATCTTTTCCCTGTATCAGAATTTCACTTTAAATATATGCTAAACATGAGGGCAAGGTAGGAAAATATGGCTGCTAGGTTGTCTCTCAATAAAGTTTTGAAGCATATGGATTTAATTCTCAATATGTGGAAATTGTATTTTCCAGTCACAATAACTCCACAGGAGAAGAAATTAGGATGTCTGATACATTTATCTCTGTGTCAAAGTATCACATTTTTTGCTATTTAATATTCACTGAGGGAAAAAATGGCTGTCACACTATGAAGACACTTTTTTCAAACCGACGGATCATTCCTGCCCAAGTCTAGTTTTCCTATTCTTAAATTTTACATTCTCAAAAATTCAATTTAAAAGAAACAGTCCTTTTTCACTCTACTGACATTTTCCAACCTCAATGATTTTATAATTGTGTGATTTAGAAAACCAAATACATATTAAATGGGGCATGGATATAAAATGAAGAATGCTCTATTCTCATTTATACCTGCATTAATCTGGAGATGGTCCATTGAAATCAAAGGAGTTATTCCTCCCTGTGGAGTGAATTCCCAACAGCTTAATGTCAATGGCACTCAGTCCTAGAAAGGAGAGCATTCTTCTAAATTCAAATTCTAAGCCTGAAATTAGTGGATAAGAAAATGATAGAATTTGGGTACTATTTTCAAAACTGTCATAGAATGATAAAACTTGAAATTTATATGTCCTAGTCAGAATTGCAAGACAATTCCAAGAGTAAAATTAGGAAATGTTTACCTTTTTTCCCTGTTAGAAGTTCTTCTTTCTCATATTTGTTTTCCTCAAAGCATCATTCATTTTAGAAAACAAAAGAGACCCTCTGCTAGTGCAGAGTAGAATGCTAAGCACAAAACTCTCCTAAGCCCACAGTGAATAAGAGAAACTTGGAGCACTTGAGAAAAAGTATTTTTACCACTTAAGAATTAGGTTTCTCATTTTCCTTTTGTATAAATACTTCAACAGACTGTTAAATTGCAGAATCATAGAATACTCAAGGGTGGAAGGGGCCTTCTAAGGTCTCGTAGTCCATCCCCACTTGCTCAAGCAGATTCACCTGGAGCAAATTGCCTGGGACCATGTCCACGTGGCTTCTGAATGTTACCAAGGGGGGAAGACTCCACAACCTGCCTGAGCAACCTCTGCCAGTGCTCTTACTGTCGTAGTAAAAAATGCTTTGTGATATTCAGAGGGAATCTCTGGTGTTTCAATGTGTGCCCGTCGGCTCTGGTTCTGTCACTGGGCACCACTGGCTCCACCCTCTTTGCACTCCCCCTCCAGGTACATGTAGACGTTGATAAGACTGCAAAAAAAAAAAAATCCTCACTGGAATTGTAAACATCAGAAAAAAACCCATAAAAACTAATAAATGAGGCAGTATCAGTCAGCTGCTAATTTTGATGTCTATGCACATGATTTTAGTACTTATCATATTGAAAGAACTGAACAATCATCTGTGAAATCACATAAACAAGGAATTATGTACTGTGGGCTCCAATTACAATAGAAAATTCACTGTCTTCCTGTTAGATAATAGATGATATATTTTATATAGTCTGAGAGCTTTAGGATCTCGATTGAATTCATAAATTGATTAATGAGCTTGATCCTAGATCTGTGCTGTCAAAAGTATGCTTGTCAGCAGTTTTTATTTCCTTTTGAAAGTAGTAAGCTGTAAGAAAATTCAAGTTCTCTCTCCATGTGCACACAGATTCTTGTCAGCAAAGCTAAATACCATGGAAATAATATTATGTTCCACAGTTTTCTTTATGATTTTCTCATTTTTATTTAAAAGGAAGACAGGGCTGTCAACTGACTTAGGAAAATGCTGCAATTGCTTTTCAGTTTGTCAGTTTGTCTAAGTAAAGTACACTGGTTTTATTGTTTTTTCCTCAAAATTTGGTGATGTTTGTTCAATGATAGTGTTTCTCTTCTCTTTTGCTTATGGTCACATCCCTTTTCTCCAAGGCTTTGGCCATGTTTCTCTTCCACCAAATGACTGAGTAGTTGAACTGAATATTTGTTCTTTTACAGTAGTCTCTTCCAGGGTTAGTCATACACAGAGTTCTATAACATACACAGTTCTATAACTGGCCTTGTCTGTTGGAAAAGAAAACAATCTACATAACAATCTCAATAACAACCTGTTGTTCCTGTTTATTATGTGGAGATTTGCCAGTACATACATTTGAGTTTTGTTATCCTTCTATTCTCAGCATGCGGCAAGATTGAAGGCAATATACAAATACTGTTTCAAGGCAGTAACATGCAGGAAAAATGTAACAGTTCTCTCCAGAGTTAATGATAGCCTTTTAAAATTTGATTAAGGAATAATTTATTGTGATGGTTCCAAAATATTTGTTTTAAATAGGTTTCACACACATGTGACATATATGCTTATAAAACTGATAATGTAATTATATTTTTCTAAATTTTGTTCAGTATAAGGATATTTACTTCATGTAGCATGGAATGTCATCCTATAAATATTGCAAACTAGATTGCTTTAAAATTATATTCTAAGAAGCTAATCACACTATCTTCTATGTTTATTAGGTGATAAAGCCTAACTGATATATTAAAGATAGAGAACTTTAAGAGAGATCATATCATAGCCTAGAGCGTGTTGCAGTTTTGACACATTTCTTGTTTAGTCACATATATGCCAGCACATATATTATCTTTGTGTACAGAGAGCTGTGCAATCTATTTAAGCAGTTATCAGATAGAAATAGGTATTAAAAAGTGTATTTTGACGTCATTTGAAAATGTGCACATTTCTATCATAAGTATCACTTTGTATCAACAGTGATACTGTAGCTATAGCAGAGTTTGTGTCTTTGATTCTGATTGGATGCCCAAAATTGTGTATCTTCTGCACCTGACACCTATATATTTGTTCAATTCACTTATAGAAACCTTCCCTTTCACTCACAGATTATTTAATAGTAGCAGGAAATTTTTCAGGAACTTTTTGAAAAAACAGTGGAGGAAACATGTTGGACTGTGATGTTTTATCCTTCTGGGAAAAAGAACAACCTTGTGGTTTTTTGAATTTTGAGTAGTAAAAAGACTCTCATAAGACGTTTGTAGACCCAAAATACACCAAAAGCATCAGTGAATCAGACAGGAACAAAATAAGCTCACCAACTGAGAAAAAGATTGGTACTTGTCAGCAACTTCATCTCCTACCACACTCACAACCTTCTCTGAAATACCCTAGAGACTTTTTTAGTGTTTTTGAAAGACCGCTAGGTTTGAGTTATTTAGTATTACTAGCACTCAGCCTTTCACCCATTGCAGGTAATTTTTGTTTGCCAGCGATTTCAGGGATAGTAAGATCAGATGCCAAATGGGCCTGGTTCCAGTTGCTTAACTTATATCTAGTAGGACCTTCTCACCAGAAAGCCTGTTGAGTCAGTAGAATAAATCTGAAAGTCAATGTTAATGATTCAGTAAGTGTTACTCGACTGAATTCAGCTAGCTTGCGGATTTTATAATTCTAGAAAAACTTCTGATATGACAGAGAACTTCAAGTTTATTTTCAAGTATGTTAATTTCACACAAAAGCCGAAGCCTGAGTAAGGATACCAAACATATCTTGGCTATCTGAGAGAGGACTGAGCAAAGAGCTAGTTATATTACTATATGCATGGAATAACTCAGTTACTGCTTAATATTTGAAGTTTGCTATAATTACCATTGAAGCACCTGACTTACTCTTTTTTTGGGGTTGTGTGGAGGAGTTAGATCTATAAATAATATCTTTCTGACTTTGAGAGACACAAATGCCAGCACATACATCATCCATATTCTGTTTCCATGAAGCCAGTAGTGTATCTGACCTTACACATGCAAGATTTTCTGTAAAATTTCCATCAAACTTAGATCCCCGAGAGAAACAAGACAAGCACAATTCTGAGTACTTTAGGTAACACAGATATAAGTACATCTAACACATGGTAAGCAGGTAAGAGCATAACAAACATGTCAGTGCTTCAGTAACCCAGATTAGGGAGCCAGTTCAGAAAACTCCAAAATGCATGTCTAGTAACTCCAATCAGACTGTGGCAGATTTCATAGGTGAGCCTAGATGTTGCATTGTTGCATTGCTGTCACAGCTTACTGAAGGTAGGACTTAAACTCACTGAAACCTTGAAGCCTTTCAAAGGTCTTTTGTCCTTGGACAACTGCCAAAATTGAGTTTTAGGTGATTTGTATGTGTATACAAGTTTTAAACAAACATTGATTTCTCTAACTGGAAAACAGATTGTCTTTCAATGTAAATTATTTTCACTGTTACAGTTTTTTCAAAGATAACTTTATACCTTATTTCATATTTTTATTGTGCCTCTGCATCTGTGCCCAGAGCTGGTACCTGCGAATCCTGGTTGCCCTGTACTTCTTTTGCAAAGACAACTTTATACCTCATTTCGTTTTGCCGTCATTTACTCTGCCTCAGCGGCTAGGCTGGAACCTGCAAATACTGGTTGAACTGTCAGAACGAGGCAGGCTTTTAAGAAAATGAGTTTTGACATTCCTTTCCTTCAGATGATCCCTTGTTTTTCAATTACTGCTTTCTGACTTGGAGATTTCTTAAGGTAACTCGGAGTTTGTTCCCAGTCTGTCAAGCAGGTGGCAGCAATGCCACGTTGGAGCAGCTCCGGGCCCCTTTCCCTGACATCAAGTGTTAATGCAATTGGCCAATCAGTGCTAAGATGATGGGAGGTAATTGGGTAATTGTATTTTACTGATCACAAGCAAAGAAAAAGGCAAGGGGGGGAGCGAAGAAGAGAGAGGGGGTAAAGATAGGGAAAAAAAAAAAAAAACCCAAACAAATCAACAAAAAAAAGCCGGCAACAGAGGAAGAGGGGAGAGAACGGAAGGGGAGAAGGAGGAGTGTAGCCAGAGACCGGCCCTGGGACATTTGCAGATCCTAGGGTGCCACTGAAAGGTGGGGAGTAACAGAAAGCCAGAGCGACTGAAAAGCGGAGCTACTCCCAGCAACAGCAGCAGCTGTCAGGAGCTGGAGATACACATACATGCGTCCCTACATGCACACACGGGGAAAATTCAAGCTGCAGCTCGTAGGAGGAAGGAAGCGTTTCGGCTGTGCAGAGGGCTATGCATGTCAGGGATGAAACTAAAAGCTGAAAGAAGCGTCTGCGCTCCTGGGACTGTGTCATCTTGGAAGGGAAGGAGGCAGGAAGGAAGGAAGAAAAGGGGGAAGATAACTGGCATGTGGAAGAAGATGGGAGACTAACTCACTGCTTTGCAGAGGGGAAATCCAACTTGTACATCTGAAATACACCAGGCTCAGCTTGGAAATGAGATCAGACCTGCATTGAAACACAGAAAGGGAGGCAGAGACGGGAGAGCTTTTATCCTTCTTCCTGTCTCTCTTTCCCTCTCTCTCCTCAAAGAAGAAATAGAAGTTTATCCGTCTCGGTGCTTCTGGATTCATATAGCTGCTGGACAAAAGATGGAGAGGAAGCTAAAATGAAAAGCAAAGTGTGCTTCTGAAATTTACAGCTAAGGGGACAAATCACATCTTCTCGGGTTTCTTTGTGCCCCGCTGGGGGAGTTTTAACGTCTGAAGGATTTTGAGGGGGGGGGGGGGGGGGGGCGGGGGGGGGGGGGGTGGAGAGNGCAAAGGCGAGAGTGGGAGTTTAAAATACCCATCCCAAGTGTTTAAAAAATAACGAGGTGATGGATTTATTCTTGACAGCTGGTGGGAACATTGAAATTTCTCTACTCCCTCCCTCCTTCATTTCATTTAATGTGAAATTATGAAAATGCAGCAGAGTTGGAGGGAAGGCAAAAGGATATAACGTGGAGTTTGAAATAAGGAGAGGGTGCTGATGCTGTGGATTGCTGGCTTCTTGCCGAAATCAAAAATCCAATTGCGCACTGGGTTGTGATTGGAAATCTAATCAGATCTTTGGAGAGGGGGGAGAGAGACTAAAAGTTTATTGTTTTGACAGACAGGAATAAAAATTTAAATGCAAAAGGAGATCCTTTTCTAAAGGAGTGTGGGGGTATAGAGGAAAAGAAGAATGGGAATCCCCATTCTAATGTGGAGACACAGGGATTGGATAATTGATAGTGCAGCAAAGAAGGGGGAAAAAGAAAATTGTCTGGCAAGACCTGGATCTTAAGTGTCACAACAAAATTACATTAAAAGAATACAGATGGAGGATTGCTTAAAAGGAAATACAGTTATTTCTGCTCTCCAGAGAAAAAACAAATAGAGAGCAATGGGGAGCAGTGGAGCCAGAGAGGCAGAAAACCTCAGAAAAAGGAAACTAGACAAACGATCCACAGTGGAATGAAAAGTTTCAGAAGGGAAAAGGACCATTCATCCTCCTCAAGGATTTTTGTTTTCTTCCTGTTATTTTAAACCACTATTCTTCAGCGAAGACAACCATCAACATTACCACTACAGAAATTTTAAGCAAAAAAGTTGAAAGCCACAGAGAAAATAAAGGACAGAGAAGAAGAAAGCAAATTGCCAGAGGGGGAGAGTTCAGCAGTGTTGGGTTGGATTGGCACCTGTATGGACTGAAATTGCTGGGAAAGTGCAATTGGATATCCTTTTTCTTATATTTCCTTTCTTGTTCTTATTTTTTGTTTGGTTGCTGAAATGAAATAGTTTTCTAACCCCTCCCCCACCGTGGTTTTTCATAATCACTCGGATTTCCAGCTGGATAGTCTTTGAGGATACAGTGAGTACACTTTCCATTTTATTATTTTTTGGAAAAGGATATGTGTCCCATTGCCTCTCTTCTTTCATCCTTATTTCTCTTTCCTCAGTCTTTCCCCCCACCTGAATAAAGAACCTGACTGTATTTTGATAACGGCTTGAGAGGTGGGGGGGCTTAGGGAGAGAGACGGGAAGGATTGAGGATAGGACTGAATTCTCACAGTAGCTCAAATTCCTAAAACTCGAGCCTTGGTAGGGTGTTGCAGACACCTTCCTGTGTGTCTCTATAGCATTTGTAAATGTTCCCTAGCAAAACAATCTTTTGAGAAAGCCCTTGGAGAGAGTGGGGGGTGCTTCCTGATTGCCCAGTCTCTACAAACGGATGCAAGTTGCATGGAATTAGATGCACAGAGGAGGTTTGTTTATTTATTTACTAAGTGTTTAAAATAGTTCAAGGCTCTAATTTGAATGCTGGTATCCAGTCTGACATTGCAGATTAATATGGTGTATTAACAGGAACATTTTATAATCGAGCAGGGAGGTGAAGGATGACTTTTGGCGGGAGTGGGGGGGGGGGGGGGGGATGTGGGGCAGGGGCTTTTGATGGATTTTGAGGATGCAGCTCTGAGAGAAATGACATGTTTTACACTCCATTGCTAAGAAAGGACAGTAACAGGCAGAGAGAGGATATTCTTCTATTGAAGGGGACTTTAGGGAACTGCTGTACCGGCCACCCATGCCCTCCGGATCTCCTAGGAAATGCTTTGTGATTTTGTGGTGAATCCTTCAGGGTCTCCTTGGACTTTCGTGGCAGTTGAAAGAGATTTACATTGATTGACAAGCAGAGAGAGGATTCTGAGGTGTCAGGAGACTTCTCTTTTTAATTATGCTGCTAATGAAAATAATTTAAAAGTGGCTTGTAAACGGTGGGGTTCACAAATTAGCAATGATGTGTAACAGACCAGTAAATATCTCTCCATTCCTGGAGAAATGTCATGTGGGAGTGTGGAATAAAGGGAGGATAACCTGATGTTTAAAATAGTGGTCCGTGTTTTCCTGTGGGGAGCAGTGCTACTTCCGTCCCCTCTCCTGGCATGACTGCATAGCTCGTGGGCAGGAAGTTTTCTTTCTTTTTCTTCCCCTTCTGTCCTCCCTCACCTCTGCCCTCTTCAACCTAGGCCAACCCATGTTAAGGCTTCAGCTGAAGGTATTAAGCCAAAACTGGTGCAGAATGAAAGAGAGAAACAACTAATTAAATGAGTCATTGAATAGGAATGGGTTTTTGGTTTGCTGGTTTGTTTTTTTTTATTTTGGCAGGCAAGGTGCAGAACTAGCTTTGCCACTCATTTTACTTTTCTCTAGCAGCAATATTCTGGAAAAAGGGGGAGCAGTCAGGAAGGAAAGAAGTGTTGATAGATCCAGATTTTAGCTCTTTTAATTTCTGGCAGCATTTCTCACTGCACAAGCTGCCTGCATGAAACAACACAAAACAGAGCTGTAACTTCCTTTGATAAATACATAAACCATTATTAGCCTCCTCCTTTTTTCCCTCCTTTCTTCATTCACTTACATCACTACTATTACTTCATGTAAATGTCCTGAATCTTTTGGCATAATGGAAATGAGAACTTCTGCCTCTCAATGTGTCCCATGTGCTTCTATTTGGAGGTCATGCATCTTAAACATTGGCTACTTGAAAAGGATTAAGATTTGGAGTTCAATTCTGCTCCTAAGGAAATCTCTGGGAGTTTTTGTTTGGCCACACGAACAAATCAGACCTTTTGTGCAGTTGTGTTCAGAAAAAGAAGGAAACAGGCACAGCAAAAATTGTTCCTTCCAGCTCCAATTATTCTCATACTTCTCAATAAAGCTAAATTGTTTTAGTGTGAAGTGCTTTGGCATCCTTTTTTTTCCTCTGGATCCATGTTTCCTGGTGGGACACTAAATGGGTAATAAGTTTGCCAGCATCTCAAAATAAGTGCAAAACTCTCTCTTGTTCATTCCTTCATGTATCATGATAAGTCTGTGCCCTGTTGTGGGCTGCACTTACATCAGCAGTTGCAGTAACAGAAAAGCTAAATTTATGTTAAGCTGCTGCTCAGTAATTACTGAAGGAAAAAGAAGCTGGCTAAGGAAAAGGCATCTCCAAGCTTTTCCCTGGATTGCTGTCAAAAGAATACACAAAGAGAAAATGTGATAGAGCAACTCCAGTTTTGGACAATAGAAGACTGTCATAGATGCCCCATTCATTTTGTACAATAACTGGCAGGAGTATTTTCTTGATATGGTAAGGAAACTCTGGGAAAATTTAGTCACCAGTTTGGGCTGAAATAGGCAAACCTTGTCAACATTAAAAAGCTAGGGATGTGTGTCTGCTTCCAAAGAGGCAACAGTTTCACACTTCAGTGAATCATTCACTTAATGCAGTAGCCAAAAGACACATGGAACAACCCAGAGTTTAACTCATTCAATATCAAAGTGGGAATGAGTGTAGCATTTCTCAGCATTTGTGCTGAGGCTTATCCAGAGCCCAAAGGGCTGATCATAAAATAAATAGCCAAAACATTCATCCAAACATCCAGCTGAGTGAAAAGCAACATATCTCCTCAACCAGAGACTGGAGCTGGCTGTCTCTGCTACTTCCCTCACAGGTGTCTGAGCACAGGTGTGTCATTGGGTGTCATATGCTGGTCCTGAGGGCTGTATCCTCTTCAAACCATGGATAGTATTTTTGGTAGTGACCCCAGGCAGCTGGGATTTTGGCACTGTCCAGGGAGCCATTATGTGTATATTTAGGCATTATATGCTTGTACAGGAGGAAAGATAATGCTGTGTTGGAAGGTCCTGCTCTGTTTAGTCTAATTGTTTTCCAGAAGGTCAGAGATCATATATCTCAAACTTCAGGCAAATTGTAAGTTTCTAATACAAGGGGGTGGCTGGTTTGTGTCTTTTCTCATGTCAGGAATGATTTGCACTGATCTAGAATTGAAGCAGGTTCAGTTTGCTGGAGCGGCAAATTGTGTCACAATATCTCCCAGCCTGATAGCACTGACAAGTGAAAAATGGCCTTTCAAATTAGGTGAGACCCAAGAAAAAATGCTGTAGATGTGAGCCAATACAAGCAATTGTGTGGGACTGGAGAAAAACAAAGGGATTCCAGAGGTGTTGCTATGGCTTCCTATATGTAGGCTTTAAAATTATTTGCCTGTGACCTAAAAAGCTGTCTCCCATTTGGCATGACGATTCTCGCTGTTGCAATATGAGGCAGAAAGATTTTGGATGGGGCTCAGGACAGGATTTTAGCACATTTTGAGAGAGCTTGGTGCTGGTGAAAAATCCCAATCCACATTGCAGTGTAGTCACTGAAGGAGTGCACTGTGCACAGCAGCAGCATGAGAGAGAGCCTCCATCTCGATCTTGCCAGAGTGGCTTCATGTTGGCTTGGAGAGATGCTTTTGTTTCTGATGGCTAGTGAGGGAACAAGGGGAAGGGAAAGGGTGCTGGAATTAGTGTTGTTTTCAGTCTGGGATGAAAATTACTCTGAAGATATGCAGTTGGCACCTACTAAGTATTTTCTAGAGTAGTGAAGCTGACTGGATTTCAGGATACTATTCTCAGGGGTCTTTCATCCCATTGCCAGCTGCTCTGTGAAAATCATAAAGAAAAACAAGCCTCCTTCAGCCCCCACAGGATAACCCAGATGAGAAGGATTTAGGAATAGCAGCAGCAGCCATGCTGGAAGGCAGCCTTGCAGCCTGCTTGAGTCTAGCAGCTTGGAGAAGGAGCAGCCCTTGGAAAGCATCCTGCCTCTACTTCCTGTCATGGCAGAAGGCATTAGGGATTGGCTTGTGACAATTTAGAGTGGTTTATTTAATTATTTTATTCAGAAAAAAAAAAAGAGTATCTGTTATTTAACTGTACTATCATGGTCATTTTTTCTCCTAAGGGGTAGAAATGGGGGCACAAGAGGGCAGATGAATATGCCAGTGGTGTGTTTTAGTTGCATATTCACAAACTGCAGCACATGGAAGGGAATTAATGCATAGTTCCTGGTAGGGGGCCTGGATACTTTGCTATCTGTTAGTGAAAAAGGCAAAAATCAGACGCTTGTGCATGCACACAATAAAAGGGAATCAGGATTTACATTTGGTATCCAAGGAAGCGAGAGCAGAATCCTGCAGGGCTTTCTGTTCATTGTTTAAATGTTGCCATAGAGATATCTCAGGGCACAAGTTACATGTTTTCTACTTCTGGAGTTGAGCTTCCCTTCTCTCTCTCTCTGGATATTCTAAACTACCAGGAATATCTCCACAGCAGAACTTTCCACAGTAATAGGAAAAGGTGTTTGCAGGCTGCATTATCTGATGGCATAACTGCCTGTATGCTCTTCACTGATATCTGCTGATATGTTGGAAACCAATTAGAAGGAAATTATTGGGTAGAAGTGGAGTGTGAGACTTGTTGTTGTTAGGACATTGAGCATATTACAATATTTTCTGTAGTGGTGATATGTTAATTGGATAGCTGCAGGCAAGCAAAGTGTAGCAGTCGCTGACAATTAGAAACAGCAATGAACTTTCCCGAACTGAATCTATTCCTTGGGCATATTAAAATGCATTTCAGGTATATACCATAGCTTGTGTAAATTTAAATACTAACACCACTGTAATAAGTCTTGAAATTCTGTTTTCACAGTGCTAAGACAAGATTTACCTTTGCTGCCCGTGAAAGGGAGAGAGGCAGCATCAGACCACTGAATAAAATCGACCATAGTTTTGCTGCCAAGCTTGTATTTGTTATGTCAGGACTGTGGGGGAGCAATATAACCAGGAACCAGCAGAATTAAAAAGGAAACCAACCACCCTCAAAACAAAGCAAAAGATTCCATCAACAGTTATTTCACTTGCAACTAGATAAGGCTTACTCAGAAGTTTCACAGCAAGATAAGTTAAATAAATGATGTTTTCCCTGCAAACCAGCAGCAATTCAGGGCATTCATTATTGCTCTTTGTGTCTGAGGAATCAGTTAGTTGACAGCTATGGGATTATGGGATTCATACAGTCCTGTGCATTAAGATAATCCTCAGAAGCACGGATGTGATTTCCTTTTATATTTGTATGGACAGTATAGTATGACCCGACTTGTAGAAGGCACAGGAGTTGATGTTTTTATTTCACCATACATATAAGAATTATTGCCCAAAGGGTCTGACCTGATGCTGAAAAAGTGTTGGTAAGTTCCAGAAAGTATTGCTGTCCTTCAGATCTGCAGCACATTTTGGTTTTGCTTACAAGCCTTTCTTTGCTTTCATGACAATAATCTTTTCCCTCCCATGCCGTGTTACATGGGAAATAAAGCCAAGCACACAAAGAGCCTAGTTATTGGTGTGGGGGCTGCAGCAGGAGTTGTAACAGTGCAGGTTTCCTCACACTGCTTATCATCACAGCTTAGACATGATCTTGAGCTAAGGCTATCTTAAGACCTTATAAACAGGCACTAATTCTGTTCATGGGCTTTGGATTTACCCCAGAATCTTTGCAATGGCAAGAAGGTGTCCATCTGTGACTGGGATGGGGGGTACTCACCTCACTTCTCATGTGCTGTGCCCACTCATCAAATTACTGAAGATCATCAGATTCCATTGTCTTGATTAGAACTCATTATGGTAGGGAATAGAGGATGAAAGTTTCATCATTCTGGATCTTCATCAGCTATAAGCCAACATTTTACTTTCTTGTTAATCTCCAAAAACTGCTTTTAGTGGATTATTCATGTAAGAGAAGAGGATGACAGTCTCTCCATGAACTGGTATAAATGAGATTTCTTTCTTGCAGGAATTAATTAAAGGAATTGGGGTTTTTTTATTCACTAATGCCAATTTTTTAGTTGTCATTTAGCGCTGTAAAGTGTATGAGTTAGCTGGTTCTGTACCAACCCTTCAATGCAACCGGTTTTATTCTTTCTACGTTTCTTTTTCTTTTGTCATGAGAACATAAACCCAGTATTGCTCCAACTGATCTCAGATATTTAATTACCTCAGGAGGACTGATCTTACACTGTAGGTTTTTGTTTTCTTTTTTTCTTTATTTCCAGAAATGAGTAATAGAATGATTATATATTTACAGATATAAAAAGATGATCTGAATACCCTTTTGAGTTAATATGCTACAAGCTTCAAGATTTCCAAAGGGTCCATGTTCCTTTGCCATCCCTGCTGACGTTCCAGGTGTTAGTGCATCTTTTTCATCAGTGTATAATGGAATAATTGATTAATTAATCTCACTGCCACAGCAAAACCTCACCTTATATTAACAATAGCAGCTAGTTTTTAAATTACATATTTTAAGTCTAAATTCTCAGTCCTTAGGGTGGTGTAATCTCTGTGTTTTGATTATGTATGTCAATAACTGAATATTATGACATTTTATAATCAGTTTAACAAAAATGCTATAGTTTTTTTTTAAAAAACTAGAAGAGGCTTTACAGGGACAGAAAGAAGTGGGTTAAAGAATCATCCTTTTCCCTCCTTCAACACGTGCAAGTTTCAAATGAAGTGTGCACAAATACATTCAATTCCATGAGCTTCTTCGCTAAAGGGCATATATGCTGTGTTAAGGGTTCTTTACTTAGCTGTTTGGTTTTACAAGAATTTTCTTTGCCCCTGCTCAGTTTGTGACCCCTTATTGGACAGGCAGCTCCTTCTACAAGTGGTTAGATATTATTTTTCCGGAGGAAAGCTTTTATATTTGTTCCATCCCTTAAAGAACTGAGGTTCATTTTTGTTGAGGTTGTTGATGACCCAGCTACCTGAGGGGTAGGATGGCCACCCCATTAGCCTTTCAGGTTGCTCATCTGCAGTGCACAGTCTGCTACTTCAGTGAGAGTTTTATTGCATTTAACGCCCGTGTGAATTTTCACTGTATATGGTGCAGGGAATTAAAACCATAATGGATTTCTCCTTTGAACCAGAAAGAGGTCAGAAAACCTCACCTTCAGTGAATGTTCATGTTGATATCCCTCCTTCTGTAATGTGCATTTTCCTGAGTGGTCTGGCCCTGAAGATTGAGTTACATACATTAAGTAAAGGCCTGGAGGTATCTGTTAAAGACTACTGAATGAAACCATAGTGGAAGATGGCTTAGTCCTTAGGTAACTTTCCATAACATGTGGAAAAAATAATTGCATTTTCTAATGGGAAATTTCAGGTTTGAGGATATGTATGAAAATGTCATGCAGCAGTAGTAGAATGCCATTAAGAGTTGCAAAGAAGTAGAGATAATAAATTCCTATCACCAAAGGTATTGCATCTAATTTAAAATATCATCCAGATAAGATTTTTTTTTTGTGGCAAAGAAAGATGAAATTGATGATTGCCTATGGCAAATCAAAGATAAAAAGCAGTCAATAGTGCTGCTTCAGGAATACTTGTCTTCTAAACCTGAGGAAACTTATGAGAAAAATTGATTGGAAAGGATATATAAACAGAAGGCTGTGACTATAAACTGGTCAGTTTCTAGGAATATATTGTTTTGCCATAGAAAATCCCAATTCATAAAAGAGTTCCTATTTGACTTTGAGTCTGTCTTTGATAAAAGGGAAAAGGAAGTAAAATTTTAACAACTAAACCAAAACGGATGTCACACTAGTATATAGTAGGGAAAAAAGAGCAAATCATATAACAACCTCTATTGAAAAATAAGGTATAAAAGGAATACAATTGGTGTCATAGGAGAAAAGTGTAGTGATTGTGTGGAAGTCTTAGAATACACAAGAAATAAGAGAGTATTGCTGTTCTTTTTGTTGTTTTTATTGGCTGCATCCTGTGAAAAGCCATTGGCACTAGTGATGCATAACTGTCAGAATAATTAAATTAATATTTCTAGTCTGTATCTGGAAAAGTTATTGTTAAAAAAGATGGTTGTAAAAAGAGAAAGCAAATGAAAGGATTTGGGGGAATATTTATTAGGGGACAAATATTCTTAAATCAGCTGTAATGTTTTATTTTTTCAGAAAGTTGTCTAGACTATGTACCTAGAAAACATTCTGATGATATGAGTGAAACTTATATGGACATGGTAGCCATTGACTATTCCCCCGACATAAATTTTAGGCAAAGTAACTGAAAATACAATATTGGATTCAATGGGTAGAAACTTAAGGCAGGGAACTTTTTTATGTCAAAAGTATGGTATTATGGGAAGTATTTTCTATGAAGCAAACAATTTGACCCTTTTATACTGCCTGGCTGGTAGATAGAAGTTACCATGGAAATAAAGTACACTCAAACTTTAAAAAACATAGGATATTTAAGTAGCTTAGAAGCACTTGCGAGATATTTAAATATTGTGAGGAAATTTTTTTAATGGATTATATAGATATTGTAACTTCTTTTACAATAATTATACCAATGTTCTAGACAAGTAATTGACAGAAAATTACACTTAATGTAAGTGCAGAGCCCACAGTTAGCAAAATGACCTTGGTAAGAATGTCTTTTAGGATGGGTATTTGAGGGCAAACTGGGTGAATAAGATTAACTGAGCTGAGAGAACATTTCCCAAAACTGATAATGCTAAAGAGGATAATTGAAAAAACAAACAAACAAACCAAAAAAAAAAAAAAAAAACCANAAAGCCACAAAACAAAGCTTGAATGAGAGTCTGAAAGAAGCATAAAGCTTTTAAAGCATGAATGGCTGGACATGTTCGAGAAACAGAGCAAAACCACTTCTATTATGCTGCCAGATATTGACAGCCCTTTCATTGCAGCCTTTGGCTTGGTCTGACCAAGCTGTGCGGGGCACTGTGAGGAGCCAACATCCATCTGGTGGAGTGACTGGCCGGGGTGACCTGCACCTTGTAAGAGCAGACATGAACTGGGAGTGCTGTCCTGCTGTCCTGTCCATGGGCAGATAGCATGGGAACAACCAGAGCTGGAAACCCATGTCTGGAGAGGCAGAGTGAGCAAGTAGGGTAGTCAGCACTCCCAAGAGTGTGGATGTGCTCATAACCAGCAGAGCCTGTGAGGATAACTGGTGATGTTGCTTAATTATTTAAAGGGTTTTTTAAAGTTTTTAGGTATTTATTGCCATTTTTAAGCGTCTAGTATGGTGGTTTATTTGCCTTATTGTTGATCCTAAGCTGGCAGAGATTGCCAGTTAATTAAATGTTGTTGGCCATAGAGATGGGATTTCAATCACATGAATTGAGAAGTTTTTCCTTGAGACCAAGTGAGGTAGCATGATAAATAAGGCAGGCATTCTGAATAATATTGGATGGAAAATGATACATATAAGAAGGACACTCTGTAAAACCAACTCTGAAGAGAATTTGAGATTGCAACAGGCAAGAATTTCCACATGAGCTCCCACAGGACTAGTGTTAAAAAATATTATGACATTCCAGAGAAACAGAATAGTGATTTTACCAGTGTCAGTGGGAAAACTGGAATGCTGTTTGCATTTGAATTTTTCCACATTTTAAAAATTTTGTTGAAAAGAATAGAGCCACAAAAATATTCAGTGCTAAATAAAAAAGAAAAAATTAATATTTTAACATCAGTATATTCTGATATAACTGATGTGATTAGTTTAAGAGGAAAAAATAGATGTTCGAATATTTTGTAATATACTAAATTCTAAGAAGAAACAAAGATGGAAGCTGAGGTCTTATAAATTCATAATAGAAATTAGCTTATATAATGTAGTATTTTTTAAATTCATGGAGAAGTAGTTTCTCTGTCTCTTGGGCTCCTTGCTTTGTAGAAGACTGTTGTTGTAAAGTGTGCCTTATTGTGTTTTGTATATTTTGATAATTCAGAAAAGCAGAGTAGATAATTCTGAGGTCCCTGTACCTGCAGGTAGAAGGAATGTGGCCTGGGTTTCTATAACCAGGCTTCCAATCCTGTCATCAACAAATACGTGTAGCTTGCTATGAGCAAGTACCCTGGAGGATGTCACTCTGCAGTCTATCATTCCCTCTCTGCTGAGATTGTTATCAGAACACCAAAGAAGTTTTTGGGTCATCTGCTGCTTTATGACTGTACTGTGACTCAGTGCCTCAGACTTCTGCTGGTTGGAAAAATGTCCTTTGAAATCTGTGAATTTGTCAAACCTGAAACGTTCTATAAAGATGAATTTTGAAAGCTGTGCTGTGGGTGAACAAATACTGTGTGCATTTACTTGTTCACTTGGTGCAAACTTTTCTGTGACCAAGCTTCTGCCTCCTGCAGAGTTCTCTTTGTAATGTAGGGGTTTGCAAGCTTTAGGTGCTTTTCTTCTGAAACACTGTCTTTTCAGCAACCTGGGCCTCCAGCTTGAAGAATTCAATTTGTTTAAGCTGACTCAGGTGTTCAAAATCTCCATCAAAAAACTGCAAAATTGTTGTCTCTGAGCTGGTATCCAGTTTAAGCTTCTGATATGAATCCAGATATGAATTTCTGCAGTAGTTGCTCAGATGGTACCTATTTTGCAATAGATGCTAGACTGTTTTCCAGGTCTGAAATGGTCTAAATAAAGAGGTGTCAAAGATGATACATCCAACATGTTCTCTGCTTGCAGGACACTAAAGATTGCTTTGAATACATCCTTTTCTTACTGTGAATGACTGCCAAGCATTTCAGATGAGAAATGTGCATTTCTGTCTTCATAAAATAACTCCATTTGTGGATTTATTTTTTTATTTCTTTTGCTAATTCTTGACTTAGGTTTGGGAAGGCAGAGAGGAAGAAAGAATTAAGTGAACTTTCCCCTGTATTTCTGCATAATAGCTTTTGGTAGTATAGGTTGAAATTAAATGCAGTCTTAATTGGCTATCTTCTCATATTTCTGGTTACTCTTCACCTTCCTTGGACACTGTTTGCACTAAACATTTCTGAAAAGAAATTGCTAATGGAAATCTAAAATAAATATATATATTTCGTACTTACTGGTGAGGTAGATGTTCACTTTCTCTGTTTAGAATTCTGTAGTCCAAGTCAATTTTTTCATGTAAATTGGGTTTCCTCCATTGATGAGCCTTCCTGGAGTGGTGTACAATTTCATTGTTACAGCTGAGTGGTTAGTCCAAAGGGTCCTGAAATGGGAAAAAATATTCTCTGAGGTAGCAAAGGGCATTCCTAATGTTAGGAAGCTCTGGGTGAGGTTAGAGACAGTTATACTTCTTACCTCACTACTCTTTTCTGTGTTCTCCTTTTTGCACCCTTTATCCTGCCTTTGGATAGATAAGATTACTTTTGCAGGAATTATAAAAATGAATTGGATGATCTCAAGTGCTTGTTTATAGAGAAAACAGTGTGCATCACATGAGTATGAAACACTAACCTGCATTGAGCTTTCACTAAGATTGCTGGCATAGTTGTGCAGGTTAGGCTATATTATCCAAAAACCCTGTTAATAATGACTGAGAATATCTGTCTAGGTAGTCAGTGTAGCATATTAAAATAAAAAAAATAAAATAAAATTCATACCCCATCTTAATCCTTATTTATTATTCCACGTATGTTACATACAGTGTAGTTCTGGATTTTCGAGGAAGGAAACTGATTATCCTTTATTGCTCCCCGACAACAGAAATCAGTAAATTTCCCTACTATTGAAATCCTGTTTGGGATGGTCCTTCTCTTTCTCCCAGTCCCTTCTGCAAATTCTCTTGTCAGAAATTCATGTAACTACTTCTCAAACCATTGACCTAGCTTGGGATCAGCCACATGATTGCAGAGACCAGCACAGAATTGGTATACTTACTAGGAAATCTAACTGTGATAGGGCTGTTCCTTAATCTTTGACTAGAGGTCCTTGTGACTATTGTCTGTCCATAGCTCATCTCTGTCCTCAGTGGCAGCAGAGTTCCAAATCTCGTTCTCTCACATCATGCTTCCAAAGAGTGCTTTGCTGCCAGAGGTCTCTGGAAGACTAGAGCTATCACTGAATGATCATGGCACTGGGGGAAAGGCGTGTGAGGAGACTTGTGAAAGGAGGAAAGTGAACTGTTGCCTGATTCTGAGCATTTCTGTAGCTCTTTTTAATGAAAAGTGAAAAACTTCTAGGATACAACACTGTTCTTGTCAGCTTTTCCATGCAGATGGAGCTATGGACCAAAATGAAGCCTCACTGAAACTAAAACAGATTCTATATCAAGGCAAAAATATACTAGGGGAGCTGTCAGTTTAATTTCACTGGCATGAGCTGAACTACTTTCACAGCTAAAGCTATATATTTCTGTAAGTGTATGTATGTGTGCTTAAGTGGATAGATTGCTCTTGAAAGTTTTGGAGTGCATTTGGCCTTATGACATATTAAAGTCCTGATCCTTTGCAACTGTGGTTGCATTCTAGAAAAAACACAGGGAAATAGTATTTTTTATATATATTTAGCAAAACACCTGCTTCCTTTTTTTTTTTTTTTGCTTTTGTAGGAGTCGGATATAAATCTCCACACATTAGTCATCTAGATCTCTGATGATTTATAACACCAACTACATGGCAGTTAGGTAAAAAAAGGAACTGCTTTCAGAAAGGTTTAAGAATGAGTTATTTCCAAAACCAGTAATGAAACTATCACCCATCTCCCAAAAGCAAGAGAACAGATCTTGTTTCACATCTATCTCTGCTCTATCTTTTCAAATTATGTCTTTTGAAAGGAAAATGCAATTAGGAGGTACATTTAAATATAGTGGAATGGTCAGTCTTGTGTACTGGGCATCACTAGAGATTTCTAAACTCTGACCTTTCGGTGGCCTCTCAATCATTGTTTGAAACAGACCACACAGACTCCATGTGCTCCATTTTACTTTGTAACTTACAAGAAATTACATTCTCATATTGCAGGGCAGAGCCTTCTACAGTGTATGCAGCCAACACTCTCTGTTTGTAAGAGTTCAGATATCAAAACAAAGTTAATGTAATTTAAGAAGTGGGAATGGGATTTAAGGAGAGATTTTGTGAACATAAGATTTAAGTTGCGTGAAAGGTACTTAAATGAAAGGCATTTTGTAAGCAGGGTTTTTTTGCAGTCTCTATCACCATACATAAAACAGTGTTTTAGTGCAGAGTAAGAGATGAAAACAAAAAAATGCATTCATCTTTTATCTTAAATATTCCATTCATTAAATAATTCTAGAGACGTGGGTCAATTTTATTTTCTTGTCTTTCCATTGATAAGAAAGGTTTTTCCTGATCTGCCAGCAACTTCATACCCCTATTTTATATTCAGACTCTTAGTGACATTTTTGGTATTAACTTACTTTAGGCATAAATTGAATTGCACAAAAAAAAAATTCCTTCCCTAAAATTAAACAAGATCATAATCCTACACAAATTCTTACTCTTAAGCGTACATAATTGCAAGGCTTATTTAAATATTGCTTTAACATACTAGCTCTAAACAAGTGAACAAGGAGCATTCAAGCAAAACCTTATCAGGCTTTCTACATATTTTACACTAAAATTCTTATTCATTTATTTTCAGTTCATACTTTATAATGGTTGAAAAGCACAAATTCTCTTTTTACTGGACACTGTGAAATTTTACCTACTCTGTCAATTGTCAATGTTCACAAGCATTAAGGATATGAAGTTCTTTTTGTCATAATTCATAGCATTGGTTGCTTCCATTTGAAATGATGCACCAGCTTTTTATGCATTTAGTAGATGAACCACTTCCTACTGATGGAGGACAAGTTTCTATAGCACCCCACTGATATAAAGATGTCCCTTTTTACCTTTAACCCAGGACTGATTTCTTTACTTTGTCTTACTGGAAGGTTAGGGTCAAATCAATGACAAAGATCTAGACAGCTAATTGCCAAGTATAATATATATGTGCAAGAGGCTATAAGAGTTTTGGCTGTGTGAAGGCCTAGGACCTGATGTAGATAACCTAATCTTTTGTCAGAGGTATTTAGTCATGACAGTATTTGCTTATCAATTTATAGCGAACATGCATGGAAAGGTATAAAATCAGCGACTGGTGTTGTGCATTGTTATTGAAATGGTAGCGTAATCTCTGATATTAAACCTTTCAACCTCCTCTCTGGTTCTGCAGACACTCATCCTCTCCCTTCTCTGCAAACAAACACATGGACTGTATGTGGACTTTGAGATGTGACTCAGAGGTCAAGAGATTTTAGAGTGTCGGGAGGAAAGTGAAATTCACAGCTAAGGACAATTTACTGTGACCAACCTACCCCCAGAAAACTCCCAGCACAGCCAAAGGGCTTGGTGATTTCTCACATTGTCAGTTGCCATGAGTTTGCACAGGAAGGCATGTCTGCTACTGAATCAGAAATACTCTGATGAGTAAAAACTGTTTATTTGAGAAGGGGGTTTCAAGATCAGAAGTTTGGCAGTGTAATGTTTCCAGTGTACTGTGCTTATACATAAATCACTGCTTATAAGTTGCAAATTCAGTACAATAAAATTTTATCAGACTTAGGGAAAGGGAAAAAATGTAGTCTTAGGTTCCTTACTTTTTTTCACTTTTATTTTTATTTTCTTTATGTCTGTGGAGGTAACAACACATTTAAACATTGAAATGGATATCACCTCTGCCTGGCATATTAAGTACCTTTTATGAATTGAGTTTAATATAGAGCCTTTTTCTTTTGGTGCTGTGATACTTTGGGTAGCTTTGGTGAATTACTTAATTGTTATTGATTTCATAATGATTCTGGGTTTTATTCTCCCCCCTCTCCCCCTCTTATTTTCATCCACTTTTCTTGGAAAAGTTTGCATCAATTCAGAGATCCTTATCAAAGTTTTGTGCTTTGCATAAATTCCATGTTGCTAGGATGATCAGGATAGAAGTTACACAGAGGTGCCTCAACAGTTAACTAGCCAAATAAAGGAGAAATTGTCCACGAGGCAAAGATAGTTATGGTAAATTTTGCAACAGGCTACTCCCACAGGGTCATATTTTATTAAACTGAGAAAATTGGATGAGTCAGAGCAATGACTGTCTAGGAATTTAAAGAAAATAATTGACACATTTGTCTCCTAAACATACTGTATTTTTCTTTATTTTTGTGGTGGGTGTTAGGTTAAGAGATGTCTGCATAAACTTCAGTTGATGAAGAGAATAAGATGGTACTTTTTTTTTGCATTTTGCTTTGGTTTGCATTCCGCAAAGGAGATCTGCTTCATATGTGACTTTTCTACACATCAAACTCCTCTCATTTACTGTTTATAAAAAAACTCCTGACAGTGTTCCTCTATTTTTTAAATCCATCTGATTTGCCTGTTCTGTAATAGCAGACTTGTTCTGCTATTATGGTGACAGTGTATGTGCAACAGTGGACTCCAAGTAGAAAGCTGAAGGACTGCTTCAAATTTTAGCATGGCAAATTTCCCTCCACTCTCTGAGTTCATAAATGAAAATAAATGGGCTACAATGCCAAGAAATTAGTATCCTAACACAACTCCACAATGCTGTGAAAACATAGCATTCCATAACTGTGATTCCACTGAATGGTATCATTATGACTAAAATTATCTAACGTTGTATTGCCTTTTTGTTCAAATCTGGCAAGAATCAGACTATCTCACCATGGTACACAATACATTTTCTAAATATGGGTGAAAAACCAGAACATTCGTGAGAACAAGTATTGCCTGAATAAAACAGAAGAGTATGGAAAATTCTGGCCTTATTTGGTGATACTTTCTTGCACTGAAATGTGATTGGCACGTCAGTCATCTTTAGAAGGAAGTAAATGCCTGTTAGCAGATGGAAAACAAATTAAAGTGAGCATTTATCATTCTTCAGGCAGTTGGTGAAAAAAATAGAAATATTTTTAAAATACTAATCTGCAATAATTTGAAAGAGCTGGGGAAAAAAATCAGGGTTTTTTTTTTTTTTAATGTAAATTCATTTTAATGATCATTTTATTTTGGTTCATGCTACCAGTAGACTTACCCAAACAGTGTAAATAGGTATTCCTATTTAGTTTCATTTTCTTGAATAAATGTGAATGAGATTTTAGTAAATGAGAGACAGTTATTATGCACCATGACTAAAAAGCAAGAAGTGATGGTCTGGGGCGAATTCTCTTCAAACAACAAGCATACACAACATTAATGCCTTGGGACAAAGAATCCTCAATTTAAATTTTACGGGGTTTATGTTTCTAGTTTCTTTATCACCACTATTGCAGAAGGCATGGGAATTAGCCATTATCGGTGGTAGCAGAGGGTATAAACTGAAGCCCTCAAACTTCAGTTCTTTGGGTAAGACAACTAAACCCATATCTCAGCACTCTGCCACTTTGACATAGTTTGCCTGTGTCACAGAATCTCAAAAGCTGCAGTTCTCATGGGTTTCAGCTCCGATGATACTGCTAAAAACTGTTGACTTCTAACATAAAGTAATTCATGTATTTAATCAGACCTGTCTTTCAAATTATAAAGAATTAGTATAGCTTGGTTTTTATGTTTATCTTTTCAAAGTTTATGATGTTAGATTATGTCAGTGTGCTTGAATGGACTGGAAGATGAATGATCACAGTCCTATGGTATAGGCTATACAAACACTTAATAAATAGAACTGATAAATGTAGTTTAGCTTAACTGTGCAATTGCATTTATTTCTAGATCCAATCTCTATGTATGTACAACACAGGTACCCCAGGTCCAGTCCTGCTGTCTCTAGATCAGAGTAGCATGTACAGCATTTCTGTGGTGTGCTTTATCTTTCTTCCTTACCTGATTCTTTTATAAAATCTCTTTTCAATGTGCTAAGATCAAAGTATTACAGAGAACATACATAGTAACCAACTTGCTGTGTTAGTAACTCTCTGAGTTGCACTGAGGAAAATATAACACCATTTAATATCAAATGTGCAATCAAGGAACAGCTGGGTTCCTTTTGCAGTGTCCCAGAGCTGGCCAAGAAAATTAAATCAAAAGTCATTGAGTAATTATTCTCATTGTTTGTGTTGATGCATTAGATCCTATCTAAGTCCAAATACAGTGCCCCAATCATTAAAAGAACCATTTCCCCCTTTCATTCCTCCTTCATTCAAAGGCATTTAATAGTGTTAATTCTTAAAAGAAGTTTTAATTTCCTAGAATTTCTCCCATCCTTCTACCACTGTTCTGAGTTGTTGTACAGGTAAAACGGACTGAAGGAATTCCAGAGTGATCATGATACAGTAACCCAGAGGTGTTAACATTACATGGAGCCCTTTTCCTGAAAGGAAATTATTTTATACTCACTTTTGTGTAAGACAGAGTAAGTGCAGCAAAATTTAGCAGCTGTTACATGTAAATATTATAGATCATTATTTGGTTAGAAACATATTAATTAATAACAAATGGAGTAACAAAAACCCCCAACACTTGAAATAATGGCAACTCAAATGTAAAACCAAAGAAGTGTATTAAAAAGTATAATTAGCTCTTGAATGTGAAACTCACACCTATCTGAAAAACCCATCTTGAAAATTGAAGTTATTTTGTTGTGCATGAGAAGAACATACAGATGAGAGTCAATGAAAAGCTAGACTGAACAGTTGCTCAACTCCTTCAGTAGGGAAAGGAATATCCAAGGAGAATCTCAGGAAGGGAATTGTGGTTTAGTTGCAGGTTCAAATCAGACAATGCCTTGATCCATAAAGAAAACAATTTATTGCAATCTTTTGGTTTTATTACCTTCTATACATAAGCCTTTTTCAGCTTTCTTTGGTGTTGGCAAAGCATTGTCAAGACTCTCCCTTCTACTTCTCTCATCCTTACTGGAAAGGAAGTATTTGCAGACTGTGATCTGGATACAACCTGCAGGAATCAGGATGCTTTGCTGGATCAGGACTAGATCTCTCTTTACTATGCAGGATTGAGCCATTGAATAGAATTGCAAGTTGCTATAATAAGCCAAGTGCAAAAATAGGATTACAAAGTCATTAGAGGCTGGAATTGTTCAGCACCTTTTAGATCCTTGGAAAACAAATGGAAGTGGGTTTAGAACTAAGCATTCCGTCCTTTCAAAATAGTGGTTATTAATTTTAACATGTTCATAATTGTGCATAATATTGGATTATATCACATATAAAATTTAATTTATGACACCCATAAACGTATAGTTTTTCTACTTTTTTCTGAGATGTCTGGACTTTTTTTCAAACTTGAGTGCCTAAACCCTTCAAACTACATAAAATTGCTAAACTTTTACTTAATTCTAGCATATTTTAAGTTGTTAATTAATTTTATGGTGTATTTAAGAGAAAATATTTGTGAATATGTCCATGCACGTTTTGCTAATTTTATAATTAAATTAAATCAGGAAATTATTGCATGGAAAGAACTATTAGAAATCATCATGACCACTTACCCTCCCAAGGTATTCAGTGGAAATGCTTGTGCTCAGCCTGGCATCCAGTAGGACCTGGCAGTTCTCTCCCTCAGAGTTTCTGCTTGAGTAGTCACTATGCCTGTATCGAGCCATGCTAGTTGCAGACATTTGCACTCCTTGAACTTTCAGATATTTCTGTTGACTCAGGCCTTAAGTTTTTCAAAATCCCCTTCTTTCAGGAAATGAACTATGTAATGGCATTTGAAAATATGGTTCTGGGTTTAGACCGCTTCTTTCCAGATTCAAGAAATAGGAGTTCGCTTCCATTTTCATTAAAGAAAAGCTGTCTTTTAAAATATGTTATTTTCTCTGCTTTCCATGGTAGTCTCACATAGTTTCTCTGGTTTGCAGCTATGTGATAAGTATGCAGTATTTTGTTACGACTGATGATTCTATAAGCGTAGCATCAAAGGGAAATATTGTGGATACCTTTCAGTTTTCAGCCAGAACTGAGTGCCTGGGACCAGGACATGGAAGCTAGAGGATCCATGTGCTGCTGTAGTCATTTGGCTCCATATCTCCATTAGCAAGGCTAGATTTCAATCATAACTCTGTTTTGCCACTCATACTTTGCTCAGAGGACTGGCTCCTGGTTTCCAGATCATGTTTAGAATCACCTGATCAAACGAAACAAAACTCAAAAATTTGTCAAGTTGGGACTTTATATATAAACAGCTTTTTTAGTCATTCTTGCTGTTCTGTAAAGATAACAAAAATCCCTTTTCCTATAATGAAATATAGAATGTTCAGAAAGACTCCTCCTTATTTATACATAATAGACATATCATTGTGTATTATGGTCCTTGTAATTGCCCTAAAATGAGCCGGGTTGGAGGGCTCATTTAAGGACTAATTTAATATTTAAATAATTTCTTTTTTAAGTGTCCTTTACAAATGATGGAGCCTTTGAGTCAAGTTGGGTTAAACCAATTGTTCTTCCAAGGCAATCGTTCACTTATCTCATAATACCCATTCCAAGAGGTGGTAAGGGTTGCCAAAGCAAGGAACTTACCAGGTTCTACTTGACTTCCTTAACATTTCTTCCTGTTCATCAGAAGTAAACACAAATATTGTGATTAAGTTGGTGTCATTTGTTTGTTTTTGATTTTGGTTTTTTTTTTTTGGGGGGGGGGGGTAGGAGGCAAGTTTCTGCTTGAAATGATGTTTAATTTTAAAATTTCCTTTAATTGTATCATAAATAAGAAAACAAAACCTCTAAGACCTCCTTGGAATTCAAACCAGATTAGTGTTTAGTGGGAACCAGCAATGCTTCGGTAGTATTCTTTGGGATGTTTTTTTCCAAACTGAGCTCAGTACATATAGTTTTTCAGGGATGCAAAGTTAAATTTTATTCCAAATGCTTTTTGTGCATTCTTCTGTCTAGAGTTCCCACATTCTGCAGGTTTCTATCGTATACAAAGTATCAGTGGACCATGAGATTGCAGTATCACAGGTTATTTATATTTTACTTTGTTATTATTTATTTAGTATTTATTTTAGTCATACTTTATTCTGACTTCATTATTTACTTATGTATTTACTTATTACTTATTTGTTTACTTTTTAATATTTTATTTAGTAAACTTTTTTATCACATTTTCTTTCCCACACTATCCCACATATGCTGAACCCCTGTTACTCCATTCTTGTGTGTCTTCAGTGCATTCTGGAAATTGTTGAATTTCACCAGCATTGAAGGCTAATTTAATAGATGGTGTGAAATATATGAGTTTAAATCATACTTTCAGACTATCAACAAAAATGTTATTTTTCCTGCAGCTGAAGTGAGAAAGATGATAAGAGCTGTTGAGAATAAAAAAAACCCAAACATTTAAATTATGCCTCACTTTTTATTATATTTGAAGAAAGAGTGAGGAAAATTTACTTCCTTTAAAAGAACCTGCTTGTCCGCACCAAATACCATCAAGTTTGTTTAAAAACTCTGTATATGGACATTATTCTATTGCATGTACCCCAAAAAAAGGGAGTAGAAGCTTTTTCATAATATCTCAATTGCAAGACTACAAGTGAAAATTGAGTTAATCAAACTAAATGAAATGTGGAAATAATTTTTATTTATTTTATTTCTTCCATTGGGACCAAAAACTTCGGCATTTTATTGAATGACAGGAATTTCCATTTCTTAACATTGAGTATAATAGTGACAGTGTTGAGAGGATTGAGATACAAAAATCTTATATTTCAGACACTTGTTACTAGAGCATCAAAGTATGTGACAATTTTTGTATTGAAAAAGTGATAAACATTTCATAAAATACATAACTTTTTTAAAAGAATTTAAATATTAGCAGCTATTGGCAGAAAATGTCCTATTGGGTTACTAATAACTATCTTTGTACTTTTCCTCTTTTTTTTTTTTTTGACATTTAAAAATG
Organism: Alaudala cheleensis; assembly: GCA_013398995.1. NCBI lineage: Eukaryota > Metazoa > Chordata > Aves > Passeriformes > Alaudidae > Alaudala > Alaudala cheleensis. Next base: position 67,838 of record VWYE01015421.1, read on the forward strand.
TTTGAAAAAAAATTCTTGGAAAAAATTGAATATTACTAAAAACACCATAGAAATTCATTACACGTCCCTTGTAGCAGATATAGAGCATGTACAGATATTCTTGTATTTAAAATAGTTTCCCTGTAAAGCCAAACCTGATTGGATTTTTTTTTTTTATTTTTTAACAAGGAGACAGAAGCATTTTTTTTCTTCTGTCATCAAGAACTTTTGAATCCTAGTTTGTAGACTTGTATTCATATTAAATCTTTTGTCTAAAATGCTTGCAGGCTTCTAGGCTTTTTCCTCTCTTTGGAAGAGCCTTAGTCTATTCTTTGTGAATGAACTTTGTATATGGGTTTATGCTTGTGGTAAACAGTCATGATACTTAACATTTTCTCCAGCCCAGATCTTTCTTCACTCATTCATCTACTTTTTTATAAGGTCACTGACTTTTGTGATAGGTGACCTTATAAAAAATCATGTGACTACAGCAAACTACATTTTAAGAGAGGAATGTTGAGCACTGTGTCCAGATGTTGCTTAAAATAGGTTTTCAGATATAAAGAACCAAATGTGAAAACATTTGGGTAAACATAGTGATTATACAGATTGTTCCTTTAAAGCCAGAGGAAAAAGGAGGGAAATGAGGTCACATCTATTTTGATAGTGCTTTCAAAAGGAAGAGGAAGGGAGAAAGAAAATGAAAGAAAGAGGTGTTAAAATGTAGTGGTGCTCCAGAATGATTGACTAGAAGAAGTAATCTCAAAGACAAAAAGGCAAATATAGATGATTTAGCCTTCTGTGTCATCAGTACACAATTGTTTCACACTGTCTCATGCTTTGTCTGCTCTATTTCCAAATGTTCCTGTCGTACAGAATTATGTCTCTATTGGATAGATTTCAGTCTCATGAAGTGTTTTGCTACTATTCATCTTATTACCTTCATTTCATACTATTGTTGTTTTATTGGCATTTCATTCTCGCTGCATCATGCTAAATTTTCTTCCTCAAGATCTGTAACCTTCAGATAGTCATAAAATCACTTTTTTTTTTTTAATTTAGTCATGAAGGACTAATCAGTCCTTCTAAAATGAGCTTTTCTGGTGACTCTTTCATCTCTGAATATCCTGCTTGTCATTATCATTTTGGTTACAAGATTGCTTAGACTTAGGGTGAGTTTGCACCCATGATTGCATCAGACTCATGTAAGGCATATGAAGGAGATAATGCACTAAGATAATGTGAGGTATATTGGTAAAATTTCTTTGTCATCCAATAAGACTGTGAATCCAAAGTTCCTTCAGTGCCAGCCATATCCATGATTGAGACTGTGGTGACCGGCAGTATTTCCTCCTCTGAGGCCATCATTCCTTGTGGTGGAAAAGAGCAGGGGCAAAGGACAAGTTTTTTTGTTTCCCTCTACCCCAAAGGCAAATTTGAGAGAAAATTTGTATTTTTGTCAATTAGCTCTGAAACATTCTTCTAGAGATTTTCCTTACACTGAGTCTGCACCTAATGCAGCATAAATTACATTCAGTATATCAGTATGAACAATGCATATGTAGTTTAAAGTTTCAAAGTTATTCAAAGCTTAATGCCTGCTTTATTTAATTTTTATTCATTTACATACAAAATAATGTGAATAATAGTGTAATGAAACTTTAAAATTATGTAGAATTCCATTTATGAAATATTTTATTGATTTTCAGTGATTATGATCATTCCACTTCTTAGAAGGTGGTTAAAATTACATAATCCTTTTTCAAAGGAGTGGATTGCTATACATGATTTAATTTTCTGTGTTAGATGTGTTGGTATGCAAGTAACCAAGTTTAAATACCTGCAAAGTCTGAATTTACAAAATGTTGATGATGTCTAACTTTGAATTCACTGGGACTTCAGTAACCCTGAAGTTCAGGCTGGGAGGTTTCCTTCACTGGGTACCCAAAATAGTGCCTTAGTTTATTTCTTTTCTTTTTCCAAAAAATCCCAACCAGCCAAAACAACAACAACAAAAAAATCCTTTTGGCAATAATACAGCATTTTAGACCCTAGACTTTCAGTAGAGCATCAAGATAAGATTACCAATATTTCATTTATTCTATCATATTTTTATATGATTTAATGCATTCAGATGAAGAGTATTCATTATGAGACTAATAGGCCCAAGCTGCAGTGCTTTTTTCTTGCAGCAGCATTTGTAGTCTGATAGATCCTTCCCAGAAAGTAGGAATTCAGTCTCTGCTAAAGAGCCACATAATGCATATAGTATTGATTCAGTAAATGGCAAAAGAAGAAGGGGAAAGTGTTAATGTTTTTATATTTCACAGGAAGAAATAAGGAAAAAAATGGTGAAGTCACAAAATTAGCAGTGTGTTAAACAAGTGACCCAAGAATGTGTTTTGTGTGCATAGAATGTTGTGCTGCCATCCAGAGGGATCTTCAAATAGGCTGACAGGAACCTCATGAAATTCAACACAGAGAGGTACAAAGTTCTGTACCTGAGGAGGAGCAACCCCTTGCCCTAGTGCAGGGCCAGAGGCCACCACATCTGGGGGCTTGAGAATTGGTTTTGTATCAGATGATTTACAGAGGTCACTTCCAAGCTCAGTCATTCCCTGATTCCATGGTATTGCCATACACTGCTCTGTGCAAGACCTATACTAATGAAATTACTACTTAACTGTGTTCTTTATGGAACTCTGAGTTACCATCAGGTCAGGCATTTTGTAGCAGCTGATGATCTTCTGGATCAGCTGAAGCCAGTTATACTAAAGAATAGCCAATCTAAAACTTTATTGGTGTTAGAATCTGTTATAATTAATTTAAATTTATAAAGTACTTCTTTATTTCTGTTTTTTGTAGGTTTTTTTTTTAATTTTAAATATTCTGTGTCTCACATGTTAAATTAAAAAAAATGACATAGAAAAGTGTATTTTTTGTGTTCAGGATACCAAAGTTTACAATGGTTTTTGTTCTATGAAGCACCATCACCATATGCAGTTGTAGGTGGCAGGTTACTAAGGTTACATATGTGTATATATAAAAAAACTGAAGGGTGATAATGATTGCATTAGTGTTAAAGTTCATATTAATGCCTTTCCAGCAGACCAATAACCAGTAGGTGAGAACAACTTTAACAAATGCTATTGTACACATCACAAAGTTTTGCATGAAAGGGTTTCTTATTACAGAAAAATTAAATGTTTGCTGGGCTTGGATAGCAGATGACTTCTGTTCTGGAAAAATCAGCTTGTTTCAAGTGGAATCAGGAGGCTTGTCCCATTGTCATATAAGTTGGTTTTATTTCATTTGTCTTTATCTTGCTTTATATCAAAGGATCAAGAAATTCAAGACAATATTTTTTACACAAATTTATTCTTAGTCTTTTATGTCCTTAAAATGATTACAGAGATTACTTACTGGATTTCTAGGCAGACTGTTGCCTTTATAATATTATTCTCCAGCAAGGACAAGATATTTGTGAATTCTCAAAAGCTACCTTTGGTTTGTGAGAGGAATTTTCTATTCCTGTTCTGCTGCTGATCAAACTACCAGTTGTCCTCACATATAACTTAGCTCTTATTGACTACTTGGTAGTATTTGAGTGCCATTTGAGTTTTTGCTTCTTTTTTTTTATTGAATGGCATGTTTCTTTATCATACAGTCTTAGTTTTGGCTGATACATGGATCCCAGTATGTCCTAATGTGAGTCACTGGAAATGCTTGTGTTTAATTTTTGCATCCAACTTCCCGTGGTTGGATATTACTGGTGGGAATATCACAGATGTCATTAATTTACTGAAACTTGGTTTTCAATTTTTGTATCATTTCAAACTCCTTTCATTAGGTTGCCTGTTATACTAATTGTTGTTTATATGGTTTGTGGGATGAAATTGTATGAGTAGTATGCAAATGTGTTGGTAAAGGTATTTGTATATAGATACAATACAGTAAAATATCAGAAAGGTATGATGAAATCCAGAGCTTTGATCTTCTGATTCCCAGTTTGTTGACCAGTCCACTGGAAGTTCTATAAGCCTGACATTATTTTTAAATACAGAGATTTCCTTTTTTAATTTAAGTAAGTTTTGATGCTGTGGTTGCAGTAAATTTCCTCCCAAATTTGCCCTAAACCAGAGCACTAATGACTTGGTTTTGTGCTAAGTATGCTCTCCTCTGCCTGATTTTAGAGACCATTGAGGGCTGCTAGGATTCTGAGGAAACAATTTTATTAGGAATTTAATTCTGTTGAGTGCTGAAAATCTTCTCTTCCTCCTGAATGCTGCTGAGGGTTGCTAGGCACCTCAAAGGGTTAGTGACTATCACAGCTTGCTTAGCACATGGTACTACATATGTCATTTGCAATCTCTGAGTAGAACAAACTTCTACTGCTGTCACTGTAGATTATTCTCTGTGCTTTTGGGGTTGTTTTGCTGTGCTTAGAGTGGAGTCTGTCCCTCATAAAATGGTAACATTCTGTGGATGGGAACTGCTAGATCCAGCAAAAATAAATCACTGAAGACATGGGAACAGAAAAGATTTGAGATTTTTGTGTAAAAGCAATAATCATTCCTCTGAAATAGTCATAGAAAACCTCTCCAACACATCAAACCAGCCAATGACAAAGGCAGTGTGACAGCAATAATAAATCCTAATTTTCTGACAGTGTTTTTTAGGCCTTGTTTTTTTAGTATTGTTTGTTGTGACATGTGGGTTCCCTCATACTCTGTAATGCCAGCAGTATACAGGATGCACACACCACAAAACAAGCAGATCCCCAAAGCCTGGGGGTATTGAACTGCCCTTTTGTTCCATGTATCCTCTTGCAGAACGACTCACAGAGTGACATGCTTTGCTGCGTGCCACCTTACTGCTTTATTATTAGCCTTCGTAAAGGTCAGATGGGCCTGACTCAAATTCAAGAGGAAATAATGCTGCACGGAGTTTTCCCTTCTTTGAAGGACCTGCATATTTTTCTGAGATCTGCAACAGTATTTTTAATATCATGTCGAAAGCAGAGAACCATTTTCAATTCCCAGTGCGGTAATCAATGAGATGTAAAATTGCAGCAGTTCCATGCTGCCTAGAGCCTCTCCTGACAAACCTTGTTTGGTTTGTCAGAATGCATAAAGCACTCACAGGAGCGTAGCATTAGCTCTATTTCTCTGTGATGCCAACAAGCACAGAAAGAAACCGGCTCTTAAGGAGACATTTTCATTTGCTTAAACAGCCCTGCCGTGGCTGCAGTACAGCAGAATCTTCCTGTGCTGTGCATATTTCTTGGGATGGAACCATTAGCTGTATGTGTGAGTCAGAAAAGCAATAAACCCATGGGCTAGCTCAACAATTATTTAATTTCTGAAGGAGCAATTCACGCATAGAAAGTCTGCCAAGGTAACGGTCCAGGTATGCCGTATCTGCTGTACTTTGTGATTACTCAGGAAGGTTATGTTTGTCACTGTGCTGCTGTCTGTGGCCATCTGGAACTTAATAAGATACAATGTAGAATTTGCATCCTCCTTTTACACAGACAGACAACTCTTTCACCTGAAGTGAAATAAATTTTCTAGGTACTAGCAACTCTAGGCCATTGAAAGAAGGCAGCAGTCAGGAATCCACTGAATTATGGGTATATAATTTCGTTTGATAGTTCCATAGAAATTCTTTTACGATATATATTTAGGAGGAAGAAATGCTCAGTGCTGGATGTTTTGGAAGTATGCAGAGTACGGTCCCAGATATTTTCCTGTGGGTGTCATTATAGATGGAGTGATTTGGTAGCCTGTGGCATTAGCAACGGGTGAGAAGCTCCTTGTCTATGCCTCTGATGCCAATAACTGCAGTCATCTCTTATCAATTCCTTGGAGGTGTTTATAAAGTGTTCTGTTCTCATTCCCTCTGCTACTGAAGCAAACATCAGTTTTGTATAATGACATTTCTGTTGACTACCTTAGCTGATAAGCAAAGAATTGAATGACTGTTTGTAAATTAGGTATTCTTTCTCTACACTGATTATTCTTTAAGAATAGAAATTAAGGGGATTGCAAGTTTCTATCTTATTCTAGAGCTGTCTTTCAGAACTATATGCCAATTTTCTTTGCTTAACTTTGATATTTCTAATGAATAAATATGAGTAAAAGTGCAACAGCTAGCATTTCCAAGCTTTCAAAAATTGTGTTAATCTTCTTGACAGGAACAAAAGAAAAAAATCTTTAGTAATACATGTTTGAAGTATTCAATCTACTTTCTTAATTAGCAAGTCAACAAAATATGAGTTTTCACCTCATGACTGTATTACGTGATTTGAATTGAAGAAAATGTAGACTTTGGAGATAATAATATGCAACCCCTGACAAGAGAATAGATGGAGAACTGGATATGTTGGAATCACTATCTCCATGTGATCATGTCAGGAGCTTGGGTGCTGTACTCATCTGCTGTGAAATTTTGGCCACAGACTAGGGGAAGTCAGGGAAAATGTGGAGAATGATCTGTAAAGGAGATCTGAAATTCTTCATGTAAGAACTTAATATTTCTATAAACCACTGAACCCACCATCTTACAAAAAGAGATGTGTCACAAATAAGATGATCTCTGAACTCTGATTTCTGAAGTCTTAGAGCAGCATAATTTGCTGGGTTTGTGGGATTTCTTAGGGGTTTTTAGTTATTTGGGTACAATATCTGCTTCTCAAGTTGAAAGTTGGACTGATTATACTGGATCTCAGCCAAAGATTAAATTTTATTTCTGAAGATTATTTAGAGAAAGAAGGAAAATAATGGGAATTTGCTATCAAATTTCAAATTTATAGAGTTTTGTTTGTTTTTCAGCAAAACTGAGGTTCCTTCTTTAACACATTGATAACTGCTGAAATTTTGCGGCATGTAGCTCATCATCTGAATTTCTGGTTTGAAATGGTTGCAAAGTTCCATAACTAATAGTTTCTAGATATGTTCTCTTATTTTATTTTTTCCCCCACTCAGGAGTTCAGTATAGTTGTGTTTTTCCCTATGTTACTGAATAGAAGTGGTCTGGGTTTTATTTTATACCTCGTGTCCTGAACTTGGTACCCTGGTGAGTGTGTGCTGCTGCTTGACAAGTTAAGAAGTTGTGCAGCACAATTCCCTGTTCTGTGGAGAAATTTCCCCACAAGTTCAGCCCTGGAAAACTGCAGTCACAAAAGGTGTGATTATTTTTTTTCCTTCTTTTTTTACTTTCCCAAATCTTGGATAAAAATGGCCTTTCATACAAAATATTATGAATGTCCAAGACAGAAATTCAAAAAATGACAAAGTTTATAGCCTAAAATAATTTAAAATAATGTAGCAATGTAAAACCTTTAAGTCTCAGTCAGGTGTTCTCATCATCCTTCTTGAAATATGACTAGGCAACCAAGAATGCAGGGGTTTTATCTACTATAGATTTAATTGAGCTGAAATCTCTTGAGCTCTTTTCAAAAGGCTTCTATGCTTTGAGTGTGCTGTTAAGGAGAACAAACTTGTTTTCTGGGGTGTATTCCAAGATACTAATCAATATATTTTATCTAATATCCATAGATTAAGGTCTTTGTAATACTCTGGTGAACACTGTGTAAGGTAGTCTTCAAAGATTACAATTGATTTCCAGACCAGTTTTGGATTACTGATCTTAAAGGTACTTTTCATATGGTCTGGTTACTATAGTCATAATCCCAAATAGAGGAATCAGAACCCAGTACTGTCTTTCCATGTCCAGATCATCACCTTGTGTGCTTCCTCTTTTCCTTCTGTCCCCAGAAATTTTACATGGCTAGCAAGAATGGTCCTGCTTCAGGTGTGTGAAGTCTACCTTATCACTTCTACAACCACCTGAAAATAGATTGTAGGGAGGTGGAGTTTTCTCATAGATAACAAGTGGCAGGAAGAGAGGAAATGGCCTCAAGTTGTGCCAGGGGACGTTTAGATTGGATATTAGGAAAAAATTCCTCACAGGAGTTGTGAAGTATAGGATCAGGCTGCCCAGGGCAGTGGTTAAGTCACCATCCCTGGAAGTGCTCAAAAAACACGTGGATGTGGCAGTTGAGGCCATGGTTTTATGGTGAACATTTTGGTGGTGTTCATTGACAATTAGGCTTGGTGATCATAGAGTTGTTTTCCAATCTTAATGCTATGAAATAAACTTTTTTTCTGGAAGAGCTTCAGTTCAAACTGAAGAAGGAATTGAATTGAGTATCTGTCATTCCTTGCAAATACTTTGCCTCTACTAGATTATACGCAAAAGAAGAAAGTTTGCACTCCTGCTCTTTTAAACATCCAACCCCTTTTCCCTAGGATGTGTGGGTACTCCACACTTTTAATTATGTTAAACAAAACTTTATGGGTTTTTACACATGCACTGCAATGTATCTACAAATGTAGACTAAATTAAAGTGTAGAATTTAAAAAAAAAAATTGGGGGGAAACAGATATTTCTGCAAATTTCACCCTTCTTTATTTGCAATAAAAAAGGTGGTGTTAATGTATAGATAATACAGGTGCAACTGTGATTCCCAGACCATATAAATTAATACTTGAGAAGATAAAATTCTGCTTGCAGATATTTCTAACATGCTGAACCAGGTAACCTGCCTGCAAAGTCTAAATCTACTCTGAGACTTTGTTAGGCCTGCTAGATGCTAACTTTATTTGATTCCAAATTTGCAGTGTGAAAATGGGCACTGCATATTTTGGAGAGAAAAATTTACAGGCTGAGTTCATATATCTTAGTGAGGGTTCATGAGCTGGGCACCACTGCCCGTGGTTATGTTTGTGCCATTTTCTATCAGTTTGTTTCATTATGCTTGTGTGAATACTTCTTTTGCATGAATATGGTTTTGACAGTTTTGGAAAACTGGAGTATTGAGCTGGAACTGATAGTATTTTTCACATCTTGGTAATCAGTGTAACAGGAAGCAAATGCTCCTGGTAGAGATGGGATGACTATCTCCTTTTTACTCTTCAGAGGGAAGAGAGCTAGTTTTAAATGGAATGTAATTTCCGAAACATCTTCTGTTTAAAGGAGAGAAAATTATTTTTATGTCCTTTTCATGTATGAAGCCTCAATTTTCTTTTCCCAAATATGTTAAAATATTTTCTTGCCTGTTTCTATCTGTTAAAGTTGGATCATCCCATCTGAACCATCAACATTGTACTATATGACCCATCACACATAATCAATCTGTTAATTTATAGGTTTGAGTTGCTTTTAGCTGCACTTATTTTTGGAAAAATTTTGAAAATATAATCATTAGCAGAGAAATACTACACTAATTGATGAACAATTTATAGATAAGAAAGCAGCTGATATTCTTAACTGCTTTGCTTTGTGCTAGTATCCTACACTATTGCAATAGCACTCAATGAGAATATTTTGATCTTTAACCTCTAGTGGCTCTAGACCGATTGTTTGGTGGGGTTTTTCTTCAATAACAGTTTGGGGATTTTTCCCTGTTCTTTTGCAGGTAACAGTGCATATCACCTTCCAGCAAAGCAAGCCTCAGCTATTTCTACTCAGTATGTTGCAGGGAATAATATTAGCCATACTTCAGTCCCTGCCTGCCAGTCTGCACCCTATATTCACCTCCAGAGTAACAATGATATGTGACTATGCACATATACTGTAAAATAAATCATGTTCTTCATTAATATAAGACAAATCATATTCTTCAAATCCTTCTGAAAGAAGTTCTTCAGCTGCAAAGTACGCATCTTTCAAAATCCTTGTTTTTGATAACTCAGGGAAGAAGTTTTTCCCACATGCAACACTTGCATGATGTCACTTTCACAGTACCTTGAGGGTACAAACATCAGGAAACAGATTAAATAGGGGGGTAGGTCTTTTGCATTTTTAATATAATTGAAATTTTCTGTATTTGGAAACTCTCTGACGTGGGCAATGAATAGTGACTAGGAAGTATCCACATGAACTCGTGAGTAGGAGCATCTGTAATTCCTTTCATGTAACAGATTTATAAAATTGATTGGATCAGAACAGATGTGCTAGCTGCTTGTCTTCCATGCTTTGTTTCTGAAGCTGATTTACAGAAATTGTCTTCTAATTAACGATTGAAAACTCTACAAAATTATATTAGGTAAAATATTTGTAAAATTTTGATATAAGCAACATATATGCCAGCAGAGGAATACAAAATAGGAATAATTCACATAAATAACAACAATATTAATAGAGAATTTTAGTTTTCATTTTGAAAAGAAAAAAAATAGTGGGTTTAGCTGCTTTTCAAAAATAATTACTTGTGTCTTACTGTGATTAAAATAGGACTCTGGAACTGAAAATTCTTTCTGAATTTTTCTGTGGCTCTATATCTTATAAGACTGTCACCTTCCTTTTTTTGTAGAGATAAATATCCTCACAGATTCCTTTGATGATATTACATTCTGGTAAGGCAAAATTCCTTATAATTGATGCTAAGCTGGAGCTGCATCAGATATGCTAGTAGGGAAGGTGAATATAGGTTTAAAATTATCAGTTCATTAGAACTCAGTAGCACTCATCCTATATCTTTGTCAACAACATGAGTTGGTTTTCCACCTAAGATGAAGATTTTTTTTTCCCCTGGCCCACTCCCTGTTTCATTTCAGCCATACTGAATTTAGCTGATGAAGTGGGCACTAATTTATTTATTTTGCTTTATTTAAAATGCTAAACAACACTATCAAATGTTCAATCTCTTTTCTTTCTGTTTGTGAATATCACACTGTGTTATACAAACACAGCAGGGATGAAAGCTAAAACAAATGCAGATTTGTGTCTAAAGCACCAAAATGTGTATTTATGGATAAACAAACCAGGTCAAATCTTTCACAGTAAAAAATAAATTGAACAGCCATTTGTCAGATGTGTATCTAGAGACCATTATTACAAGTCAATAGAACTGATCTTAAAATGGGGGAAATATTGTCAGGGGAAAATATTTTAATGACATTTTGTGTTTATAAGCACACACAGACACTCATATTAAAAAGACACCAGTCTGGTTTTCACACTGTACTGCTGCTCTGAAATGAATCACTCACAGTTTTGTATTAGTTAGGCTGAGCAAGACAAATAGTCTAGAAGATTGGTTTAACACATATTAACTCATTCATTGATTAGATGTACAAAAACATTTCCAATCAATAGTGGATGAGTGAATATTTTTGCTGCAGCAGATCACAGAGAAAATTATTTTAAAATTTAGAATTGGTTTTGTAGAGCTAACCATGCAGAATTACCTAATCCCCATCTGCTTAACTCAAATGCAGAAGTATAAAAATATTAGCATACCAGGCATGCAACTATTCATTGGATTGTTTCCATCTGGCATTCTTGAAAGAAGAAAAAAGGAGAAGTGCAGTATGTGTGGAAAGTACAGGTTTTATGCAGGAGAATAGTACTTACTCAGGGTTTAACTAAGCTAAAAGATCAGGAAAAAATGTAGTTACAACATTGGCCATAAACAGTCAGGGTTTATGGTGGTTTGGCCAATTCTGAAGTCAGAAAAAAAGTTCTATTCTGTTAAGCATATTAAATAAAACAGAGCTCTGAAATAGCAGAATATGTAAAAAAACTGAAGGGAATGAAAGCCAAAAAGAACACCTTTTCAAACCGTCAAGGAAACACCAGTAGCTTGTTTTACTGCACAGTGAGTCAGCAGTCAGAGGTGAGATTTAACTACAAGTTCTTCACATTTACTGCTAGTAAAGAACTTGTATACTGACACCTTTCTTTAAGGAACTTTCTAGTATTTTCTCTTTGTACCCTGAGTTGAAACCCTTACATGAGCATAGCACACTATGATTTTCTGGTTTTTGAGTTTACTCTTGTTACTTAACATGTAAGTACCCAGAGCTCACACACATTTCTACTGACAGCTTGCAAGTGATTCAGATTCATTAATAACAGAATCTAATGCTATTTCACACATCCTAGGATATCCAAGACTTCAGGAGCAGGCAGATAAGGCCTTGAATCTACAAGAAACTTGTGCTCTTCTGGAATGGCAACTCAGGGCCAGACATAGTAACAAAGTATAACAACCTCCTTTCTCTTGGCAGTTGAATGTTACCCTGTAAATGGTTTTATTAAAAATAGCAGGAACTGGGTAACTGTGTTTTCTCTTCTGCTTATTTATGTTCTTTACTATCATCATGGTAGCATATGTTACTATGTTTAGTTTTTCTTTAATGAATCTTCCTTTTACTGCAGCTCTTTTCATCCCTTTGCAATCTATAAAAACATAATGGCTATGAGAATAATTATGAAAGCCCGGTTATAACTTCAATAAGTTTTTCTTACTTACTGCCATAATGAATTGTTCGAAAATATTTAAATATTTTAGACCAAATTTTGATCGGTTACTGGCTGAAGTCTCAAGTAAAATCAGTGCACTTGAAATGAGGAGCTGTGTTTTTGAATAATACTATTGATTGTTTTCAAAAGGTTTCTTGCAATTCTCCTTGGTGAGTTAGTTTTTCATGCAAACATTATACTTTCATATTGACCTTAATTTTTTTGTTCCTTTTCTCCACTAAAGCTTCATTTTCTTTGTAATGACCTTTTCCCAAAGCCTCCTTAGCATTTCATTTTTCTGTAGTCCATATCCAGAAAACAAAGGCATTTTGTGGGAGGGAGGAAGGCAGGAAAGAAGGATGGATTCTCTTTCTTTTTGGTATATTCATCTTTTGGGAGCAGAAGTGCATGGCAGATAAGGTTTTCCAGTGCAAATATAGTAGGGATAATACCTAATTACAGTCTCTGACTTTTTATATGTGGCCGCTTACAACTTATTTTCCCATAACCCTTGAGCAAGTTCATTTTCTCTGGTTGAATTTCCTTTGCTAGCTGCTTTGGCATGGTTCAATTTATTCATTCTGTAGAAAACCCTATTGTAATTTAATTTATAAAAATTTTTCTTTATCATCTATTTACATGCCCTTGAACAACTTAAAAGCAGACTTCTCACAGAAGTGAGAAAAGACATGTAAGTCTGTGCTTCTGGTACTCTTCAGTAGGTTTATTTTCAGAGAGTTTGACTTAACATTTAAAAACATATGTAATTGTGATCATACTTTGTAAGGGGAGTTAACACCACATGCTCAAGTTTTGCTATAATAATCATGCTCTGTGAAAAATGAACATACATATAGAAACTGATTTTCAGTAAGCAACTACTTAGTTTTGGATTGTATTTGGAGTTTATTTGTATTACAATAACTCAGAGGAGTACAAATTGAGATATTTGCTGCTAACTAAAAATTTACATTACTGCGTGGAATGACAGAGGGAAAGGAACTAAGAAAATTGTTTACAGTCAGCCTGTGAATAGAAAGAAGAAATTCCAGATCCCTGTTTACTTCCAATAACTTTCCTCCTCCTCTTTATTGAATAATTTTGCCCGTTTTAGTTTCTGTGGGTATTTTCACTGTTCATAAGTTGCTCTGCAAAATGTCACTCTTTTAGCCAGCAAGTTATTTTTGAATAATTCCTATTATTCATGTTGTTACTTGTATTTCATTTCACTGGACACCGATATACCACCCAACATATATATTTTTATTGCCTATTACAATATTGAGGAGATTTTTAAAATATATTCTTTTCCTCCTATTGAATTGGGAGTAAATTTTTACTGATGCATAAGTATATGTAAACACCAAGATTTTAAAATGCTTCCATAATCCTACAAGCTTACAACAACTTAATCGTGATGTATGTAGCTCTGTTCGGAAGAAATTGAGTGGAAGTTAGAAGATCTGGTTTCAGATTTATGTTCTGTCACAGATCCTCTGCATATCCTTTAAGGACAAAACATAGCTAAAGGTCAACTTAATCAGAAAAAAATGGAATGAAGTGATTAAGGCTTATTGAGATATCTTAAGACATATTGATTTGCTGTTTTTTGGGTTTCAGTTTGATCCAGAAGTAAATGCAAGCTCTTCCATCTGAGTTCAGGGTTGGAAATAGTGAGACACGAACCCCACATCTCCACCATGTGACTGCAGGCTATCAATACTTGGCAGTTCTTTACCACGTCATTTGAGAGAGCTTCTTTTTAACAGGAGGGGATTGTTGTGTTGATAAGGACATAAAATATTTGCAAAGTGCTGGTTGAATAGAACTGGAAAGAGAATAAGTATTTTCTTAATGTAGCATTGAAGTATTTTCTGTGACATCCTCAATTTTGCACTTATAATGAAGGAAAAAAAAAAGGCAAAAAAAAAAATCCTGAGGAAATAGTCTTTTCCAAAGCTGATGTCTGGCTCAGGGAAAGACAGTCCATATCCTGTTTCAAACTACTTATTATAAAAAGCAGTCCCATCCAAATCTTCCAGATTGTCTTGCTTTGAGTCTTAGACACAGCAGATCAGCTTTAATCTCCATTTCCCTCCAGAGCTTGGCTGATACTGGAACTGTTGGTGACCCAGAGCAGTAGCACAAGCTGTCTTCATGTTAAGTGAGAGCTGCAGGCTGCAAGAGCACAGTAACCTTACATAAGCACCTAGGATTTCAGGGTGAAAAACTTACCAATGAATCAAACCAACAGGGAGAGCAAGAAATACCAGTGCCTGTTACATCAGTAGCTTCCTACTGAGACTAAGCTTTTGTTTGACAGACACTGAGATTGGCTTAGCTCCCAAGCAAAATCAAGGAGGCAGGTACCTCTCTGCAAAACTGAGGATGGTGCCCTTCACTTAGACACTGAGATGACATGTTTGGAATCCACTGTTAGAAGGAAGGAACAAACAGCTCTTTGTTTCTGTATCCCCCTTATAGACATTCTCATAAATAAATATATAAATGAAAACTCTCCAGAATTAGTATAGACTAAGAAAGCTCTGTGGAGGTTGCTAGGCAGCCAAGGCCAAAGGAATAGAAAGCAGTCAGGTCTTTCAAAAACAGAATTAGTGACTTATGGGTTATCTGAAGTAATGATTTTCTCAATTGTCTTTTGTCATAAACAAGAGACACTAGAATTTATTTTTCTTTAGCAAATGAACAAGGTTTTTAAAAGATTTGATTAAAAAAGGCCTTGTTTAAATCTCATACCTATCTATGTTTTGAAGCTTTGAAATTTTATGTATGATTATTATTTCTAATATTTGCTTTTTACTGATGCAGAAATTTGATGCAGTATATGGAGGCTATAATTGAAAATTATTTATGAAATTATTTGATTTTTAATCTTTTTTCCAATTTTAATTTTTACCATGGTGTGCATATAAGACTCTAGAAGAAAGTTTCCAATGCTAGAAGGTATGCCTTGCCCTCAAGAGGTGTACACAGATGTTTCACTGTCACTAATGACAGAAAAAGGCCTTATTTCTACCACCTTGCCCTGTGTGGTGTATGATGAAGTTACTCATAGAAATTCAGAAGTAACCACCCCCTTCCTATTACTGCTAAGTATGTAAAAATACAGGCATCTCTAACAGACAAGGCAAGGTTGTCATCTGCAAGATTAGGTGATCACATTATTGACTAATTGCTGCCTCTGAAATCCCTGTTTATATATGTGCCTTAAAAGTCTTCTTGAAATTACCTGTGCCTTCAGCAGTCCTGTCATGCCTACATACATTGAGGGGGCACTGCAATCCTACAACTCCCCTCCCTTCTCAGATTGTGTATGACAGCTCTGGATCATGGGTTAGTCTGCCTGAGTTATTGTCTCTCAATGTCTTCAGTTTATGTCTAGAGAAGATTGAATTGCTGTATCACAGTTTCTCAATCTGTGTTTCTTTCACAGGGTGGATGCTGTGGGGGGGTCCAGGCAGCTCTGTGGAACAGTCTCCAGTGGGCTGGTAGGATGAGAAGGTCCAGGGGTAGTTTGGGAAACGAGGAGAGACATCACCTCCCGAGACGGTAAATCTACTGAAAAGGTAATTCCTATTAGGATATTGTTATGCAAGTCAGCTTTTCAGGCACCATGGATATGCTGGAATGCATGGCAGAAAACTGGTAGGGAAGGGGAGCACAGACCTTTGTCGTTGTCTGACTGTTCATATAGTGTCTCCTGAATATCATTCCAGAGCTTCTTAAACTGTGCTGAATTTCAACTCAATTCTCTTGTGTGAGAGAGAATTTGGATGCTGTATCTTACAGGGGTTTTCTTGTATTCCTGTGGAGCTGGCAGAGAATATAAATCACAAATTTACAGTAACTTTCCAAGAAATTCCTTACAGGAATTAAAACCCTGAAAATGCCAGCTTATAAACGCTACAATAATGTAGCAGAGTAAAATGTTCTTTCACAGGGAGAGCTAATAGTTGAATTTTTAAAAGTACATAAATTGGTTTCTTTCAATCTCACTGTAGCTACTGTGCTTGTGGAGACTCTGTTCCTACCCTGAAGCCTTAATTGTGGATGTTTTTGTTTCCACCATTTCAGAAGTCCAAGATAATGTGCAAACTAAGGATCTGTCATCCCTCAGAGTAACTATAATGCTTCCTCCTCCATGTTAAAAGGTAGAATTGAGCCATGAAGCATCAAAACATTTTCTGCTGTCCCAAAAGCCCAGCTATAGGTGTATTTTTGAGCCCAGCTAACTTATCATTTGTCCGTGCTATACACTCATTTCTTGGTTCTCAACTAAAATTAAGCTTGCTGAAAAAGCAGATTTTGTTCACTCATCCTAAACCTATCATTTTCCATGGTACGTTTTGAAATATCTGACAGGTTGCCTTGCTTCTTTCCTTTATTAATGTGCCTTAATGTATGCAGAGTGCAAGAAAAATAACAATGGAAAATCACACTGGTAGAAAATAAAGTGGGATTTTTGATGCAAAAGTTTTCATAAGGATCTATTCCCATATTCCCATACCGAGAAAACATAAGATTTCATTTAATGGGGACATGCTTCTTCTTTGCTCAGTATAGATGTTGTGGCTGGTTGAATACTAGGTTAGGCTTTCAAATGTGTCTGGGAAACACCTTCCTTTCTGCTGCTGATGAGATTCCTCAAGCTCCCTGACATTCATTCATTTAAACATTTCAGAGAATCTACTGCTCCAATTAACAAATTTGTGACAGAAGAAATGTTTGATACAGCACAAGGAGGCCTTGCCTCCTGCATTTATACATGTGGTGATAGTTTTCAGCTTATGATCTACTTTTCAGCAATCTTCCACTTAAACTTGTTGCTAATCAATTCCACCTATCTTATCTAGACCTTATTTGGTTTTCTATTATCTAGTAGAAATGAGTTTATGTGGCTTTTTTTTAGTGAGGGCCCAGTAGTTACAAAAAAAATGCACCAATTTGCCTTAGGTACTTTACTGTAAACAAAAGACAGGAACAGCTTGCTTATAGTTGGACCTGGTCTGAGATCCAGTGTCAGTCCCTTACTGTGTTTCAGGTGGTTGCATTTTTCTACCTGTAATGTGGCCATATTCTCATGGAATTTCTGTAATGTTCCTTTGTTGATGCTTTAGCAATAATTCCTTCTTGAAGGGGAAAAAGAATATTTCCTCAGTAGTTAACAGGTGTCATTAAAAGAGCTTTAAACTAGATTTGATGGGAGAAAGGGATAAAACCAGGCTCACTAGAGAATAGCCTGGGGGTAACGTGCCAGCTTTTGTGGGATGGCGTGCTAGCAGGTCCTTCAGAATGCCATGCCTGCGAGAGTTCAGGGAGCATATGGATGATTCTGTTTGTTGCATGATTTAGTTTAGGCAGTCCTGTGAGGAACAAGGAGTTGGACTTGATGATCCTTTCCACTTTAGATATTCTGTGGTTCTAGAAATCCAGCCTCAATGCCATAGAGAATCATTTGGATTTCAGGCTTTACGCTGGGAAAAGAAGTTACAACTCCTCAAGACAAATATGGAAAGAAATTGAAATTAGAGGGGATGACATTGTCACATCTTCATCTGCAACATATTAAGTGAAGTTTGAACTTCTCCACTCGTAAGACTTCCTGAGAAATAGGAAGCCTAATGGATTGAGGTTTCAGTCTCTGATTCCCTGCTTAAATTGTGTTTCATGTGAACTGTTCTTTAAATACCATTTTGTCTGAAGGTAGGGGAAGATAAGAGTGCTGTTTTAATACAACTTGAAATTTTGATGGTAAAAGGTAATTTATATTTTCAGTAAGAGGCTTTCATCTTCATTGGACTCTAATGATATTGATCTGATATCAGTACTAAGTATATATCCTTGAATTCTGACCAGATTCTGCTTCTGGTGTGAATGACAAACGTTCCTCATTGCTCTAGTAAATACAGCCCTTTCTGTGTGTTTCTTGGCTGGCCAGTTTACAAGTGGCTGCATTTTGCTGGTCTGTTTAATCAATATTTTCTTTTGGTACATTTAAAGATTAAGGGTTCTGAATTTTCAATCACTGTGCCCCCTTGAGGGTATTTATAGTAAAGTCATAGTAGTCAATGCAGCGTTTGGTTTTGTTTCCTGTTTTGTAACTGCTGAGAAACCAGTTGTCTTCCATGATTTATGAAAAAGTCCAAACCTTTCAAATTCAGTGAAGTGTATGCATCTTCAGAATTAATTATATTCTTAAACATAATGAAAATCTCCATTTGAAAATGAGGCATGCCCCAGAGTTTGAAACAGAAGGAATGAGATATTCAAATCAAAACAGAAGTTTTTTTCACCTAACAAATCCCATAGCCATGTTTAGAACAAAGCTTGTCTCTTGAATGTCTTTGTGGGCAAAACTAGCTCTACACAGCTGGAGATTAATAAGACTACAGTCACAAAGCATGTAAAACTGGCAGTGCCCCTTGCTAGCAGGCAAACAGCACCAAGAGATCTCAAGGGTTTTGTCTTAGAAAAAAGAACCCTTAGAACCAAAGTCAATAACCCTTAAGAGTCAAATAGAGACAGGACAAGTCAGCAGCAATTCTTTCAGTATTTCACAAATGGACCAAAGGCTGTGGCGTGACAAGGATAGACCACTGGATCTCTGAAATGATCTGAGAAATCAAATATGAAAGATGTGCTATCAGACAGCCTCCACCTGCATTACTGAATGCCATTTAAATTACTCCCTCCACACCTCATAACACTGTTTATAATACATATCTTATGCTTCATTAAAAAATGGTTGAAAAGCTGGTCTATTTAGTGTGTCAGAATGCAAATGATTCAGTCTCTCAATTTACTTTTTTCTTTCCCTCATCTCTGTAGGGTTGGGCTTTGTTCATCTGCCATTTTTTTCTATTATTTTTTTCTCTGTTATTATTGATTTTATTTCCAATTATGCTCATCTTAGTTTGATAAATTATGATCGCCCATTTAATTTCTCAAATTATGTTGTGGTAGGTGGGAGAAAACTTGTCATCTGATACTGAAGGAGAACAGTTTGTGGCATTTATTTTTTGTAAGCCTGGATGTTCAGGTAGCTTCCTCTGAATATTGTGGTTCCTATACTGTTCCAGAATTATGTCCTGCAACCAGAATTATGTCCTGCAACCAGAATTATGTCCTGCAATTTTTAACCCTTCTTGTAGTGGAAATTTTGCTTTGACTACAGTAGAATAAAACTTGGCGTGGAAGAGTTGATCTGAATACCAAATAGATTTTTTCCCTTATTCCCTTGACATATTGGAGATTTGGAAAGCAGTAGTTGTTGATTTGGCAATGTAAAATTGATACATAACAAAATATCAGCTCCAAACTACTTTAAACTTTTTTCTTGCAAAAGAGAACATATTAAAACAGAGTGAAGGGGAGGGAAAGATTTTACCCTCAAATGCATCAGGTAGATCACTTTTTATTGAGGTGACATGTGCATCTGCTGTAGAAGGTGAGATCTCTGTGAGAAATTGTTAACACACCAGAAATCAGATGCATCACATCTTTTGTTTATATCCAATGTCTAATGTAATATTTATCATGAAGTTATTGAAATCTGAAAGGTTTAAGAACTGAAGATTGAACAGTCTGGATTAGGCAAAATGACTTAACAAAACAAATGAATACACCTGACATACACAAGCTAGAACTTCCCAGGACATTTAAATCCATACCAAAGTAGCTGGAGATGGAGATTGTTCTTGTGGAACCTCATAAAGTGAGGGGAAGAGACAGAATTCATGTCCATATGGCCTTTTAGCAGGGGCACATTGAAAGAAATGTGCATGAGGGATATGAATGAAGCATACTTGCAAGCATAGATTAGAACAGTGTTTTATGGTGGGTTTTGGGGTTTATTTTTATCTCACAGTGCTCTGTTTGCTTGCTTTATGTAAAGCCTTAATCTCAAATTTTGCTTGGTATAACTTTGTTCTGTGTAAGCCTGTCTTGTGTTGGGGGGCAAGATGCATCACAGTGAGACAGTAGGGCTGTCTGCATGGCTGGGGGTGAAAGGTCAGAAGAATATGTATGCAGTGGAAAAGGAGCTGCAGCTCGAGACACGAGTGCTGAGAGCACTTCCTACTGCTCTGTTAAGCATCCTTATGGGAACTGTGAATGGCATGTATCAGCCTTTGGGAAGGAATTCCCTCTGGCAGAACAGTTCTCTGCTCCTCCTGCTTAGAAGCAGATGGCAAAGAGGAAGCCCACATCACCAGGCAGACCTGGGTATTCTGTGCCTCTGTAGGATGAAGAATTGCTTTAATTCAATAAGTCATTGTTCATTTCAGTCATACAGATATTTGAACTTAGAAAAACCCAAAAATTATTTTGAGGGTAATTGCTGCATTTTTAATATAAAGCAAATGAGCAGTACAAACAAGGCTGATTTTATACAACATGGAACGTAGCAGCTAACAGAACTAAACTGAATGTATTTCTAATATATTACATCATTGCTTTATATTGGCCAAGTTGATTATTATACTTTATCATAGTATTATTTCTAATAGCTTTCTAACATTGTTATGTTATGGCACTGCCCTTGATGTTTTATTAAAAGAGCTATTTGAGCACAAAATGAAAGAGAGGTCTATATCATTCAGATGCTGCCATGAGGGAAGCAATGTATTTAATCCTCTAGTTTCACAGCTGTTGACTTCTATTTCTTTTAAAACTTTTTTATTGGGCTGAATACAAGAGTATTTTACTTCAGAGTCATTCACTCCTTTAGATCACATGAAGCAACACTCTGTTCACAATGAGCCTCTGATGGATACAGAAAAATACACTACATCTGAACAAAAATAACAGCACACTGCCATGATTTAGTTAATTTAATGGTTTAATTAATTAAAGGTTAATTTATTTAATAACCTAGCAGCACAGCTCAACTTCACTGAATATTGTACTCAAAAATGTGATTCTGTAGCAAAATATCATGTTTAGAAGCAATATAAGTGAAAATGAGTAGGTTATTTATCTTTGCAACTTCTGTTTGATCGTTTCTCCAGTTTTACAAAGACACAGAGATGCAGCATTAAGAAAGTTGGGGGAGTAGAACCTCTTCCCTACTGTCTTTGATCTGTAAATCTGGGTTATTTTCCCCACAGAAAGCTCCACTTAGTCTATTTGGATTTATTATTGTATCTCTTTATAGCTCTTTGAGGATCTGAGATACTACAATTGAAAATTACTTTAACATGTCTAAACAGAGAAAAGCTGTCTTAGTTACGGTCATTGCATAGAGAGAGACAAGGATGGTCCTGTCTCCAGTCCCATACACTGCCTTAAAAATAAAGCAGCACTTTTTATAGCAAGGAATTTAATAACTAAACTAGAAAATCTTGTTCAGTTGCGTAAGTATCCCTATTTAGTTTTACCAGGAATTCTAAAGTTTTGGCACCACTCAGTCCACTGTGTTTTGAGTTATAAGCAGGAGATCTTCCTATTTCTCCTGTCCTGATCTCTTCTAAGTATATAATAAGCATTGCAGCTAGCTGCTGAGTTCCATAATAGTAACTAATGTTGGCAAATATCCACTAGTGACAAATCTGGGAGCCACCATAACCCATTTCTTTACTCCAACTAAAAGTTAAATTTAAAATTAAAGAAGGGCTCTGTAAGTAGAAATTGTTTTTTGATGCTGAATTGCTGATAATTTAAAAATGTAGTTTCCAAAAAAAAAAAAAAATTCTGGGTGGTTGCAGAGTGAAATCAATGATCATTCACTTGCTTACATTAAATTTCTTATTTATCTGATTAGCAGCAAAAGAGTAGAACACATATGCTGTATTTAGGTATTTTTGCAAAGCAATGACACCATTGCTGTGCCTCTGCTATGTCAGTCAGGTGATCAGAGTGTGCTGATGAATCTCTTGAACAGTAGATCAAGATCAAATGATGGTTTGCATCCTTTCCTAATTCCATGTTTGTGAAGTACGGTTTCATTGCTATTTTCTTCTGTAACACTCCCAGGCTTTTTTCCTTCTAATGGTGCTGTTCAGACAAAATGCTGCCAGAAATGTGTTTCTGATGACCTTTCCACTGTCCCAGTATAACAGGCTGTTATTTGATGAGATTCAAATAACAGCTAAAGCCTAATAAGAAAATCTGAATAAACAAGATGTACAGCCATTCACAATAGATGTATTTTTTATCTTTTTTAATTTTCTATTTTTTGCTTGATTAAAAAACACACTACGAATAAGGTTTTATAAGGTGAAAAGAGAAATCAGATTTTCATGGGCTCTAGTCTGATGTGTGAGAAATGTAAAGCTCATCTATTTAGGAGTGCTTTGCTTGAACTTATTGACATGCATCTTCTGTCCCACTTTGCGAGATGTGTTCCTCTGTTGCCTTCACTTATGGGTATGGAATATTAGACATTACTTATCTTACTTGCCAAACTTTCATATATTCCTGAGCCAAGTGTGAAGAGAATTTTCTATAGTAGAGTCTAATCTGGAATTTGGTGAGAATTTTGGAGTTTGAACTTGTAAGCTATGCTGTCTACAGAATGAAATAGCAAGGAGACTTTGTTCCATCAAAATTAGAACTGACTTCCTTTAAAAAAGTATTCTAGGTTCTCATAGGATATCACATTATTCATCCCTCTATTTTCAAATTATTAATATAATCAAGGAACGTGTAAAAACTGATTTAGGGATCCTTCAGATGGGAAAATTTTGTTATTATAATGTAGGATATAACTTCCATTTTTGAGACTATTCCCCCCCCTGCAACCACCCAAAGACTCAAGGCCAGCTCAGATTCCCCACAGGGCCCAGGGGGGAGATATCCCAGGGATAGGACTGGGATTACCAGAAGAGGCTCCTTCTGTGATGTTAGAAGATCTTTATTCATGGGGGTCCACGTGGAAAGAAAGAGAGTTAAGGAAATACAGGGTCTTATATAGACCTTATCTCTGGTGGGCTGTCTGGCCCAGGGCCAGTGGGATAGGGGAAAGGGGTAAAGGTCAGAGGGATATCTTGGCCTTCCATATCCTGGGGTAAGGGGGAAGCAGTTTCTTGGGGAATTACAACACATTTTTAGTCTCCAAAGCAGATTTCAGCATGTTTCCCAGACCTTTGCTACTTTTATCTCTGAAGTCATGATAGAATAAACAAGAGAAGAGGAAAAAGTGAAAATTTTCAGAACACAATGGACTAGGGTAAACATAGCCTGATCTGAAACCTCTTAATTCTGATGGAAAGACCCTCTCTGACTTTCAAGGGGAATATTGGAGCTTTGCCTTTATAATATATTGCCTGTCCATTCAGGTATATGAAGATATATACACGCTTGAATTTTTGTTTGTTTTGCTTTTGTACTAGCTTGGACAGAAAATTCTTGAGTGTTGATTAAATTGTATGTATGGACTTTGATGATTTCCACTACAGATAAAGCATAAACTTCAGAAGTATTGTGAACAAATGAAATTAAATATAGGATGGGCTAATTTAGAATGCAGAAGAGCTGGGGTTTTGCACCAATAGTTATGTTTAATTTGGAAAAAAAAATTATTAAATTGTGTCAGTTCAGAGGGAAATTTCAGAGCAGCTGACATATGGTGCTTAGAACCATACCTGCCACGCTGTCATTTCAAAGACATCACAGTTATTATCTCCAGTGGCCTGCAGATGAAAAGGACAAATTCAGTCTCATCATTATACATTATGTTCTTCAGTTGAAAAGGCTCCATATTCCCTAGCCATGCCTATGAATTTAGTGCATGTAAGGAATTATATTGAACTCTATATGTAGACAGCTATGTTGATCCTTACCCTTCTCTTTCTATATATGTATCTTTATTAATTATTTTGAACATTAAAATGCTCAAAAAACATAATTTATCAGTTTTGTAAAAGTTATTAATGGAAAGTTAATTTGGAACTCCTTAGCTTTATTATTTTATTCAAATTTTGATCTTTTTCTTTTTTTGGTTTTTGCTGTGTTACTCCTATAAAGGTGTGCATGCACAATCCATTAAGATCTGCTTTTTACTTTCTTCCTTTTCTGAACTAGACATTTGCCATACATCACCTTCTTTGTTTCCCCTCTTCAAAAGGAATGTAGTACATATGTAAGGATTCCTATGGTAGAAAATCCTTTATATTTCCAGTAAAATGTGGGAGGGATAGAATGGTTATATCAATATAAATATTATTATATTATTCTCAACTGTGTGATCATGTTGTAGTGATTCTTTCCTTTACACTCACCATCCATTTAGATGCCTCATTCATTGCAGACAATAACTTGAAAAAGGAGCTGCAAAGACATTTTGGGATATCTTTTTGAATGCTTGTCTTTGCCATCGAAATAAAGTTTTTTGGGGTTTTTTGGTTCTTTTAGTTACAGCACACTGCTTGTGTTTTAGATATAATACAATTTTCCCTGCTATTGTTAGGAATTTTAAACTCTTCCAGTGTATACTCAGAACTCCCAGAATAAACAACTGGAGATCTGCACACAGAGGGGAAGCAGACTATTGAGTTGAGCTCAGCAGTGCATCTGAGAAAGGAGGATTCTTCCCTAGACCTGATTTATTTTCCTCTGACAGTAGGTAGTACAAAAAGAAGGGATGTCAAGGACTAAATACTCCAGATGCCCTGACTTGTGCTGCTATTTGCATATTTTACACTCTGTCAGTTTCTCTCCAAAAGAAAGAGGTATGCATTTATAATATGACATTTGGTTTAACTTGGTATTGTTTATATAAGCTGAAAGGAAAATTGATTAGCTTTCCATTTTTTCCCTCCTGCAACTCCAAAGAGATGTTTTTGGTCTCCTTTGATGTACTCTTACTCTGCATTTAATCAATGCTTTTATATTCACTTTCTCTTGTAGTTCTATCCTTGCAATCTTCAGGAGCCTCATTGTGTTTAGTTCTTTTAAAGACCTCATGGAAATCACTGAAAGCAATTCTTCTTGGAAACAATTCTACCATCATCTCATTGATTTTGTCTGCATTAAAATGATGATTTTGTTTTTAATTTCTTACGTTGCTGACTCACCCTGTCCTTCTCTACTCCAGATATGTGCAGTGGTTTCCGTACATCCTCTGTCATTCAGCTTTCCAGACTGGTGTTCTTGTTGGTAATTAGTCCCTGTCCTTGTGTCCTCTAGCTCTATTTCTACTCCATCCTGTTAGAGTAGTACATTTTGCTCCAGTGTATTCTGTCCCTGTTGTTTGCCCCTCTATGACTGTTTAATGGGGTTGCACGATGAACTAGAAAGATCTATTTGAAAAGTATTCTGCCTTTAGAGGAAGGCTTGTTATTAACCTGAGAGCTATAACCCGCTTTCCCGGAAATCTCTGCAGTGAGTGGAATTGTACCAGCACAACCAAATTCGTGTTCAGGGGATGGAAACCTGGCTGGGGACACAGGAGGCAGGATCTTCTGGAGAAAGAAAGTTGCCAAGAGAGATGGCCGTGGAACAATGGTCTATTCCCTTGCCATCTCTCCTCAGATCTTTCACTTTATTGATTACATTTAGCTAACTTTCTGAAACATAAAGACCCTCTCAGCTCATCTGTTTTGGCGTGATCTCCACTAATCAGTATTAACAAGTCCCTCCAGGACAGGGGAGTGAAAAACAACTGCGCTTATTGACTTCTTCATTTTGGAGGAGCTGAACTGTTTCCAGCAATTAAAGGTAATTTGAGTTTTCTGGGAAGTGTAAAAATTGGAGTAAGTAATAATAGTGTCTCTTATTTCACAGCCCTGCAGGGACTGAGCTGTTTCTCACTGATAGCTCTCCTTTTTAACCTTTGTGTGACCTCCAAGGGATTTATGACTCACAGTCAGAGAAAACAGTACTAATCTAGTGGCCTACTTGGTCTCAGATGTCACCTTTCTGTGAATAAAATGTATCATCTGCTCTTCTCTTATGCCTCTGCTCCTTTGGAACACCATCAGGAGAAATGCAACATGAGTATGGGTATTACTAGGAGATTTATGGCAGGAATGTGAAGCCATGCATGCACAGAACTTGTTAAGCAGTTCAAGTTAACTAGGCACAAGTAGGTAGAAACCAAGGATGTGAGATCTGATCAGACAGAACCTCAGCACAAGGAATGACAAGTGATGACATAAAGATGGTGCCTTCTTACCTGGTTTTTGCTCTTAGCTATCTTTGCACTCTGTTTTACTGAAAGAGATATGTGTTTCATAAAAAAGTGCCAAACCTGTGTTGCTATGGGAGGAGCTGGCTCCTGTTCCCACTGCAAAGATTGTGACTTGTCGGGAATTCTATATTTGGGGAGGATGATGTAAGGTGCTGAAAACTGTTGTTGGGTTTGGCTTCCAGTCTAGAGTTTGTGATTGTATTACTTACAAAGAATGGGTGTTCTTCCCCATCACTGGACAAAAAGACTGCAGTTTCTCCCTCTGTTTTTTGTTTTTTTTTTTTTTTTTTTTTTTTTTTTTTTTTTTTTGGTTGGTTGGTTGGTTGATTTGTTTTGCTGTTTTTACTTATATTACCCACTGATGGATATAAACTTTAAAGCGTGCCTAATTTTTCCTCAGCATCTTTTTGGAGCTGATCCCAATCTGACTTCATCTCAAATGTTCTTGCTATTATTGCTTATCAAAGTAAATTATTAGTAAATTTTAAGCTTTTATGGGTGCTGCAAGACATCCTTCAATATCAGAGTGTGGGCTTGGTATGATGAAATAAAAAAAGTCAGATATATTCACTGATTTTGTTCAAGTTTATAGCAGGGTAAAATTTGATACTTACGTGATATAATTTGAAATTAGTTCAATCATGCAGTATTTGCTTTCTCAATTCTAAAGAATACAAGAGAGTCTTCTTTTCTTATGTTTTATTTCCTGGTTTCTTTTCTGTCATTGTTTTCATTCATATAATATGTTCACATAATGAATTTGACAGTTCTGGCTACTGCAATCCATATGATGTGGAAAGTGTTCAATATAACTTGGAAGGAACAGGAGAGAAGTCCAAGAAAATCAGACAGAAAGTTTAAACCTTAGATCAAAGTCAGCTCCTTCAGGGTATTGTACCACTCCAACACATCCCACATCTTCTGACAAAAGTTCACGTGCCTTTCCATTAAATATCTGGTTTTTAGGAGCCCCACAGCATTCCCAGAAGTTTTGCTGTACCACTTCAAGTATTAACTCATACTGTGAGGGTCTAAGTACTTTTAAGTTCTGTTTCAAGTTGTGAGTGCTTTCCAAAATTCAGATCTCTAGCCTAGTGCTGCAATCCATAACTTTTATGTCTGAAGGCTTAGATATTTGGCATATTATAAATGTAAGAGAAAAACTAGTTGCATTTCGGAACCAAGATTTTAGAAAATTATTTTCAAATAATCTTTGCAAATCCATTTAATTATCTCTGGTTATAGTGCCTATTACACTCTGAGCTCAGAAAACACCTGGGTATGTATGTAAGTGAGAAATTAATCAGTAGTGCTACTCCTCACATGCAAAAAGCTGGCTATTGGGGAGCTAGATGCTCTAAGAGGAATGATGGAAAAATAGGAGGTAGTATTAAAAATAATATGATTTGCCTTTTTTTTCTTTTGGGTGAATCAAGAAAAACTAATATGGAAACTTTGATTTGATAATGGGGTCTTAGTGGTAGCTTTCTTTAATGCATGTCTTCAAAAAATGTGGTGTTTTGAAGAGGAACTATGACCAGACTTGTGTGGACAATAAGAAACAAGTGATCAGTGATGAATATCTAGAATTGAAAAGAATGGGAAAGATGGCAAGCAGAAGAAGGCAAGATAGGCTTTGATAGATATTATTTGTTAAAGAGCTCTGTGTAATCAGCTCCTAGAGTTTTGGAATTTAAATTTTTAGCTGCTTTTTTCAGTGATATATGCAGTGTGGGAGATGCAGTTACATTGCTGCAAGCAAAGCTGCAGCAGAAATATATGCTGTAGATAAGTACTTAAAATGACAGTGGTGCGTGCATAGAAGAAACCTGACAAGTTGTGAAAACTGGAACTATATCTCTGTATCACTTCTT
Source organism: Alaudala cheleensis (assembly GCA_013398995.1). Taxonomy (NCBI): domain Eukaryota; kingdom Metazoa; phylum Chordata; class Aves; order Passeriformes; family Alaudidae; genus Alaudala; species Alaudala cheleensis. Next base: position 96,152 of record VWYE01015421.1, read on the forward strand.
CCATGATATTCTGGGAACTATATTAAAAGGAAACAGGAATAATCCTAATGAAACATGATGTCTTCCCTGTTCCAAACTCCTATAAACTGGATCTGACTGGCTGCTGCACTGTGACATTTTTTAATCCAGTGTAATAGATTCCAGCACTTTTCCAGGCAGCTGTTGAAACCCCCCATTGGTTGCAACCTATGCCATCTTTTTATCTGCCAGTTTTGCATTTCAATTATTATCTCCACCTCATTTTACCTCTTGTGATCGGGTGGGTATCAAGCAAATGTCTACTATGAAAATAGTTCATGTTAGGCTGTTGTCTCAGTTGATAACTAAATCACACTTCAGAGATAAAACTTGTAATTTCTTTGTCATGTTTTCCAGGCTCAGTATGCTCACTGCTCCTCACTGAATTTTGACCCTTTATTGCACTTTTTAATCGATGGTGGTCAAAACTCGCTTTTGTGGATAGAATGTATATTTATCCCTTCCCTTCCCTTCCTCCCTTCCCTTCCCTTCCCTTCCCTTCCCTTCCCTTCCCTTCCCTTCCCTTCCCTTCCCTTCCCTTCCCTTCCCTTCCCTTCCCTTCCCTTCCCTTCCCTTCCCTTCCCTTCCCTTCCCTTCCCTTCCCTTCCCTTCCCTTCCCTTCCCTCATCCCATAGTCTTCAGGGAAACTGAGGGGCCCAATTTGTTCTTTTGCCACTGTTTGATATATACACTCTTGGGTATGTCACTTAAGCTCCCTAAATTTAATGGTGTTTAAAATGAATATCATAATACTTAATTCACAGGATTATTGTGATCTAATTAATTAATCCTTTGAAAAACCCTTTGAAGTTTATAAGGTGCTTTATAAATACGTAATAATCATAGCAATAAATTTATTTTATTTCCTGTGTTTCATATGGATTTGGAAATGCTACTTTGTTTTACTCTCCCCACACACAGAGCTTCCTTTTGTGGGTCATAACTAAGTTCTTTCACTTCTCAGATCCACCTATAAGTAATGACTGTTTCTTGTGCATAGATGTATCAAAGGGAATTTTAAAGATTTACTATTCATACTCCATATGAATCACTGGAGTCTTTCATTCTAAAATAAGCCTCTTGAAAAATGTAGATTATGTTTCTTTCAACCTTGTCTGCAGTTTAGAAGCATGCAGTGAAAATGTGTTGTTTACAGGTGAGGGATATATCCTGCAGTGAGAGTCTTACAGAGGCCTGAACACGTGGAGTGTTATTAATACTGTTTGGTACCAAAGAATATTACCCCACAGCCCTGCAGGTGGGGTCTCACCAGAGCAGAGCAGAGGGGCAGAATCTCCTCCCTTGCCCTGCTGCCCACGCTGCTTTGGATGCAGCCCAGGGCACGTTTGGCTGTCTGGGCTGCAAGCACACTCTGCTGGGTCTTGTGCAGCTTTTCATCCAGCAGTACCCTCAGTCCTTCCCAGCAGGGCTGCTCTCAGTCCTTTGATCCCCCAGCCTGTATTGACACCAGGGGTTGCCCTGACCCAGGTGCAAGAGCTTCCACTTGGCCTCGTTAAATTTCATGAGATTCACATGGAAGCACTTCTGCAGTAAATTGTCCATTTCAATTTCCTTTCTATATTAAAAATCTACTCCAGTTTCATATGTGATGAGAATCTTTTGTCACAATGTAAGTACATCTCATACATAAGTGAAAACATGGTTGGATTAAGTACTTTTAAGATCAGGACCCAAGAATGACATCCTCATCCTTTGTTAGAAAAAAATATTGCATTTTATTTATATTTTATAGATTTTTTGATTGCCTTATTTTCAAATGATTCCTTTAGCAAGTTCATGAGAATGAAGAACTAGGACAATTTAACAGCTGAAGTGGCTTTTCAGAAAGTTGCCAAGTTATTGACATCACTGACAATTTGCCTGGCACTGTTTTATCTAATGCAAGATGACTAACTTCATTAAGGCTGAAGTATTAGCTGTAGGAGGGGCAGACAACTGAGGCTATAGTTCTTTACCCAGCTATTGCTTAATCACTTCTATTTATTGGTTGAGAAAGAATTAAATAATATTTATCTAGACAAATATAATTGATACCAATTTATGTGAGTTTATAAAACTAAAAGAACAGAATAGGCAGAACCTTTGTAATATGCCTGAGAACAATATTAGCATTACTTGAGTTTAGGGAATAAAATGGAGAAAATATTAATAGACTGTCAGATAATAACACTTGTAATACTATAATAAAATAATAATAGAAGGAATTATTCTGCATTTCTTTCACACACCTTTACAAATATTGGAAACACAGCATTTGCAAACTTTAATCATACCCTCACTGCTCCTCTGAGAGTTAATATTTTTAACCCTGATGAAATGAAGAGTCATGTGGCAGGTTTGTTTTTTATAGAATTTTGAACTGTGTTCTAATCTTGGAAAAAACCCCAGGACAACCAGAAGATAGTCCTTTTTTCTATATTTATATTTAATTTGCAATAACACCTCAGGCATTTTCAACATTGACTTATGTAACCACATAAAACACTGAGATAAATTTACAATATGATCAAAATAAGTATGAATTCATGAAGTCTAAAATTTAGGAAGCATTTCATAACAGGTGAGAATAAATTCTAAAATCTAGCTTTTTTATCCTTCTGTCTATATTGTCTCAACTAACAAATTGCTACTTGCGGGTGTAATTGAGTTTTACAATAGGAATATAGTAGGAATTATTTTTGACATGGGGTCCATTTGATTGTTTCACATTGTTGCCTTTGTTGTTGGAGGGATATATGTGATATTATACTTCTGAATATTTTTCTCAGTTTCCTGTAATTTAGGAAACAATCAATCAAAGAATTAACAAGAGATTGATTTTATTGTATCAGGGCTCTGATTTCTGAAACTGCTTATATAGCAACATCTCTAAAAGGTGCTGATATCTGTGCTTAGGCAAAAGCATCTGTTTTCAGAATTCTGACCCTGGTTAATTCTTTGAAAGCCCATAGGGATTGAGAGACATTGGAGGTACTGTAGTTTGAACCTTGATCTTTTGCATTTCTTTTTTCTAATAGCTCTACATTAAAGACAAAGGAATTTTTAAAATGGAAAAATACTGTTGAAGAGATGATGGATATTAAAAAAAGAGAGAACATGAGGAAACACTGTGCAATTGGTAGTTTAATTTCCAAGTCTCTCTGCTCTGGTTTTATTATTCTCTGTATTTAAATATTAATACAGTCAGTGCTACTTAACCAGAGTCATTCATATCATCTCACCAGCCTTCATGGAATCAAGGCAGAATGAACTTCAGCTCTCTAAGTGAGCAGGAGTTAACAATGCAGCATGACACAGAAATGATTGAATTTGCCAGCAGTGTTTGTGCAATGCTTGCTAATTTACAAGGGCATTTTCAAGTGATTCAGTGGCTGGAATTCCTTGGGGGCAGTTCTCTTGGGCACTGAAACTGAATCAACATTTAAATGGTTTTACTTTTGGAGTAGCTTAGAAAAATCATAAGTAAATAGATTTTTTTTTTTCATAATTAATACAGCAACTGCAAATCATGCAAGGATCATTTGCTTTTTGAAAGGAAAGGAAACTGTTCTCATTTGGCTGAGCATTTTGCACTCTATTTGTTAAAACTGTGAAGAAATGTAAAATGCAGGTTGCTGGAATAAGACAAGTCCAAGTACTCACTGATCTGGATGAATCAACACCCCGTTTAGTAAATAATGAATCTGCTGTAGAGGAAATAAATCGAGCTGTGAGTCAGAGATCTGAATTCTCCCTGTTTTGCCCCTGTGCCAAGGCATCCCACCTTTCCCTGCTTGAGGTCTTCTTCAGCTAGAAACAGGAGAGGCAATGACCCCTTTCAAAACAACAGCCAAGTAAATAATTTTGAAATCACTGTGTGTTATTTCCATCCCTTAAGTGTTCCCTCCAACTGCCAGGAACTCCTATTGTTATTTTCCCTTGTAACAATCCCAATTTTTTTTAAGATTTTACTATTAATGTTCTGTTGCAGTGCCCACATTTCAGTAACAGGGTAAGGAGGATTGCCTTACTCCTGTAAATGTACTTTTTCTGTGTACTTGCAGGCTGGTAGACATGTGGCACGTTGGTACAATAAATACCTTGAATGCTGTAAAATCTTGTAAAGCCTGAATTTGAGGGCTGGATGTCTCTTTTCATAACAGGAAGGAAGGTGATATTTTGGCAAAGACATAGAGTGTGAGCATGAAACAAATCTCCTGCTCTTGCATTCTTGATTTCCTGTATGTTATTGGAAGTAAAAAAAAGTCAACTCAAAAGTCTTTTTAATTAAACAATGACCTTGGTAAGTTGTTAGCTTCAATGAAACTTCTCAGACTTCAGCTTTGTTGGTTGCCATCCATGGGTCTGTATTAACTCTTTTTTTAAAGAAAAACTTTCTCACTCTATTTAAGATAATATTATAAATAGCGTGTTTATGGAGTACTTGATGATTAAGTATTTTTTCTCTTAAGAAATCTCTGGAAGGAAAGTTAGAAAATTCGATTCTGAAAGCCTCTAGGGAGATAGAAACCCCAAAATGGCAATCCTTTGTAATCAAAATGAAAAAAATTAATTTTTCTCTTTGGTTTTTTTCTAATGAATTCTTGAGATTTTAAACATTGCAAAAGAGGTTCCTGATATAAGCAAAGTTGCTGATTGCCCACAGAAGCACACTAGAGAATTCAGAAAAAAACAGAGATGTTTCCTCTGTCTCATATATAGCAAAATATTAGAAAGTTGAGCCATTGTTCCTGCTAATAAAGTAGTTGAGGTTCTAGGGAATGAAGACTGTTGCTTGACTCTTAATGTTGGTGTTACTGCCTATTTTGCTTGCCCTTCCAATTCCTTGAATTTTCCTTGACTGCCCTAACTGTGAGGTAAAGACAAATTCTCACAGGGTCCTTTGGCTGAATCTGCATCAGGCCCCTCAGCTTCTGCCAGTCTAAATACTTTAAAACTTTACAGGTTTACCCAATGACGCTCCTTCCCCAAATCTGTGTCCTTGACACCATCTAGTAGTGAAATTTCTGGTTGTACTAAACTTTTGAAACTTCTATCTCTGAGCTATTGCTTCTTTTTTTCGGGCTGTTATCTAGAGAAAAGCTGTAAGATTTTAATTTTCTTGGAGCTTTTTTTGCACATACTAATTAAGAGATGGGTTTTGGGTTTGGGTGATTAGTTTGTGGATTTTTGGTTAGTTTTTTTTGCATTTAGACTAAACCAGTTGGTTCATCTCCTTTTACAAATAACTCAAAAGTAAAATTAAAGAACTGAAAGGACTGCTGGGAATCGAGTAGCACTGATGATTAATGGCCTGCCACCTCTGAAAACTGCAAGTCAGATATGAAATGTCTTTGATAACAAAACTGAGATTTCATATTTTATGTCATAAACATATTCAAGCTTATATTACTATATGGGCATGCTTTCTTCCTGACATGCACATGAACTCTCCATCAAAAATTTTGTTGATTGCTGAAATGCTTTCAATTAAAAGGGTTATGTTGTACTTTCTGTTGCTGTAATCGCCTTTGGAGCTTATGAAATGACACTGGATTTGACAGGAAAGTCAGATATGGTGGCTAATACACCCACAATGATTAAGATTCAAATCACAGTGTGTCAGTCAAGTTTGGGGAGCTAGTAGTAAACATATTGAATTAATCTTAGAAAGAAGATGGTTTAAAACCAGCTGATGCTTCCCAGGAACAATTACAATGTTTGCAAATACAATTACAGCTAGAACTCCTGAAGTCTGGCTTGGCTGCAAAATCTGTGTCAAAACATAGGCTTTTAATTTTTCTTTTTTCTTCTATCCTTACCTCCTATTCTCTTTACTCTGAAGTGAATTTCATTAGGTCTTTACTTTTTGGAACCTACTTTCATTTATTTCAGATTTATAAAATTGTATTATCTGTTTCTGGTTTTGGCTTTGAGGCACAGTGTGAGAACCATTATACTTGGACTTAGGGAAATATTTCCATATGAATGGTAACAGGAGATCTCTGCCCAGGCAAATGACTGCAAATGTCCTCTTTGGCAGAAGATATTTCTCTCTGGTGGAGGTTATTGCTATGTGTCTTTCACAGTAGTGAGAAGTTTGAAAATACTCAAACAATTAGGGGATATGTGGCAGCAGTGTGTGATCATAATTAGTGGCTAATTTCTTCCATTTTGAAGATGCCACTTTATGAAATAATGGAGAAACTGTGCTGGCTCCAGGGCAATCTATACTGCAGCAGTGTACAACTGGTCACTAACCAGGAGTGACACCAGGCAGAGCCATGCTTTGAAATTTTTATCCACATCATTAAACAACTGGAGTTTTGCCCACAAGTTCAAGCAGAAGACTGATGCTGGAGAGCTCATAGATGTGCTCTTGATTTTGTTTATGGGATTAAACAAATCATCTTTGTTTAATCCTCTGTCCTCACTTTTAAGGTCAATTTTGGGGTAAGATTCTTTCAACATTACCACCATGATTTGCACTTGCAGATGTTACTGCAACAATTGCAATACCTATGATGAAAAATATCATCGTTCACCTTTTCATATGAAACTTTGGGTGTAAAGTATACATTAGCCTTGATTGAATAGATTAGCCTTCAGTCAGTAAGGCCTACCTATCATTCTGACAGATCTAAGAATGTATTTCATCTGTTTCCAACCCATGTTATCAATCTAGACTGTTAAATATTTCCTCAATGGACACAGTTGCTCTTTTTTCTTATAGTAGGAAAAAGTGTGGAGAGTAGTTTTCCCTGATCTCCTTTTCTTTTTAGATGAGTCATTGCCATTAGCAGACTTATAGAGATTAGTCAGCTATTTGTTTTTATTTTCAGAATGGGGGATGAATGAAAAAGAAAAAACTACTGGCTTCAGAGTTAAGGAAGATCACAAGGGAGTTTGTGTAAATCCCATTTGAGCTCATTATTTTAAAAAACAGAAACAAGGCGGAGGTCACTGAACACTAGAGATACAGCAGGTCTATATGTCTGGCTTTGACTGTGGAACCATGAAGAAGACCATTCACATAGGTCATTCACCCCAGATTTTACACCAGCCTCAAATGCGCTGAGTCAAGACTCTAGGAGCAGAGCAAGCTTGGCAAGAGCAGTCATGTGAAGCAGAGCTTATTGCTAAAACTCAGGCACTTCCAGACTACAGCCTTACATATCCAGAGCAATGCAAGATTCACAGCCAATTCTCTCAGCTAGGCTCCTTGGAAAATCTTAGCTTTAATGTAATTAAGCAGCAAAGTGAGCTCCATTCGCCTTGATGGTGTGAGTCTCACGCGCCTTGCTGACAGTTTCACTGTGTTGCTGCATTATGTCTCTACTTTGATTAGGCCCAGATACATTTAATTAGCAGGTTGTTTGATCAATTAGACAATGAACCCTAAAGTCACCTTCTTGCTTAGATGTGCTTTGAACAACAGTTTTAATCTTAGTGACAGATCCTCGAGAAAGAAAAGAGGAGGAACCAATGTAATTAAATGTGAGTGCACAAAAATGCCTATATGACTCTGGAGCATGAAACCCAAAATACCTTGAACTCTAAAACATAGAAGACATTGAGTTCAATGAATGTAAACGTCAAGGTTTTCAACTGAGTTATCATTTTATTATGGCTATGATGAATAGGAGAAAGATATTTGAAAGTGTCTTTGCTCACACTTCATTGATTTCCCTAACACCAGAGTTAGGCTAATACTGAGTCAAAATTTAATGGAGTTTAGTGCTTATTCAGCACTCTCATAAACTGCTCCTGATTTTGTAATGAGTAATAATAGGTAAAAAAAACAAAAATGAGAAAAAAAACCCAACCCAACCAAAAACAAAAAAACCCATGACCATTACTAGAAAACACTTACAAGTAAAACTCTGACACATTCGGATGGAAAGAGATGGAAGTTCACCTTCAGACAATTAGAAATTACCTCAACTGTCTTGAATAATTGGAATTTGGAATAAGGATGAACCAAGGTTCATCTTGGCTTGTGAGATTATGAGCAGGCCACATTTTGCCATGCAATAAAAATAAATGCTAGAGGGAAAAAAGTGAGTTATTTTCAAGGATTGACTTATCTCTGTAACTTTAGGTTTTGTTTTTCTTCTGTATTTGTGCTTTGCAACTTCAGCTTCTTCATCTGGAAGATGTTCTATCATATTGAATCTTGAAGAAGTTAATGCAAAATAAGTTGCAGTGGCAATTAGCATGTCAATTCTTTAATAGCTACAGTGGCTATATCAAGGATTCAAAAACTGATCAAATTCCACTGCTGGCACCAAAATTTTGGCCAAATACATAATCAAGGAACAAAGCATGATTTTTTTTTTATGTGTTCAAAATGATTTAGGAGGTAGAAACAATCTGGAGGGTGTGGGAATGAAAAACAAGAATTTGTATGTGTGCATACAGATGTGTGTGAATATATGTTTCTGTAGCATTCTTGCATCAACTATTTCTTTGTTGTGTTGTCATGAGCGTTAACTTTGAAGCCCACTTAGTAGGAAAAGGAATTCACTGTTTTCTATTAATCTAATTTCACTGTGTAGCATTGGCAGTATGTAAACTGCTCAAAACCAGGAAAATGAAGGATTTCTGTCTGCATTTCTGGTGAATAGTGAGGAATACTGTTATTACTTAGGTATTTTGTACTGTGGTAGAGCACAGTGTATTGTCAAGGAGAGTTCCACTGGAAATACTTGATAGAGTTTTTCTTTCATAGATCCAGCCCATCTGTAGAATTGTTTATTATTTTGCTCTGTTATTGGAAAACACCTCCACTGACAACAAATTCATACAGTGCTTGAAATAAGAGAGATATCTTGAAGTTTGTGGTTCTTATTTTTTTAAGTATTGGACCTAAGAAAGTAAATTGTAAATGTATCTAGCTGGTTACAGCCTACTCCAAATGCAGATATCAATCCAATAATAACAGGGTTAATTATGTTCTCTTGGCTCCAACCTCCATCAATGCTTAGTGTTTAAGAGATTTTGTTCTTGAACATAATTCATGCTTTGTGGGATGTGTTCTGCATTTTCTTTTTTGTGCTTTAGTCACAAACTTGTCTTCCTATTTAAGTCCCAAATTCTTACAGAAAAGTAAAATGGTAAACCTCCCTATGTCTAAAAAAGTCTGTTTTGTGTTTGTTCTTTCCATTTTCTCCTCATATCAGTGTCCTACCCCATTTTCATTTCTGTAGGACAGAATGAAATCCTCTCACTTAGGACAATTATTCCTTTAAAGCATCTGATCAACATATTTCTTATAATGCATGATATTGGTAATATTTCTGGTGTCCAACTACCTAATGGGAACACGAGAATGGTCTTTCCAAGTCAGACCACAAGTCTATGTTTTTAGTATATTTTTCTTGTAGTAGTAGTATACAGTAGATATATAGGAAATATTATAGGAAAAAAGAAAATTGTTATTATTATTATTATTATTATTATTAATAATGTAATTTTTTATTCCCTAGTATTTTCAACTTAAAACTTTGTTGGGGTGTAATTTTTGTGATACTCTTGAGAGTTTGCCATTCTGCTAGCTTGTATCTTCAGTTTTTGATACAAGATCACGTAGCTAACTGCTTTTATCATGATGAATACCTCAACATAAGGATGGTGCTACTGGCCTAGGTATCCTTTTTCTATAAGGAATTATGTGAATATGCCAAAAACCTAGAGTTTATCAACTGTTCATACTTCCTCCCTAGCTAAGTATTTGTCAATCTCCAACTCTTCAGTTCAGATAATTTCTGAGTGTGAAGTAGATTTATATTTCATAATTTGTATTGGTTTACTTTTCCAAAACTTCACTAGCATCCATTTCTGGATAACTACCTGCTTTCTGAAAAAGTATTCAGTTTTGTGTCCTGATGCATATACATTTTATTTTCTAATTCTTGTATAGAGAGATGCAGCAAAACCTGGGCGCAGTGTTCCTGGTGAGGCCTCACCAGGACTGAGCAGATCAGCAGGATCACCTCTCCCAGCCTGCTGGCAATGCTCTTCCTAATGCACCCCAGGATCCCACTGGCCTTCTTGCCCACTGCTGGCTCATGGACAGCCTGTTTTCCACCAGGACCCCCAGGTCCCTCTCCACAGAAGAAGAGAAGAGCTCAGCCCCCAGCCTGTGCTGGTGCAGAGAGTTAGTCCTCCCCATGCACAGGACCCTGCACTTGTCCTTCTTGAATTTCAGAAGCTCCCTCCCTGCCCATCTCTCCAACCTGTTGAGGCCCTTCTGCAGGGTTGCCCAGCCCTCTGGGGTATGGGCCACTCTTCCCTGCTCTGTGTCTGCAGCGAACTTGCTGAGGAGGCTTCTGCCCCTTCCTCCAAGTCACTGATGAATTAGTTAAACGACACTGGGCCCAGTATTGAACCCTGGGGAACAGGGGTTCACCAGTGACAGGGCTCTAACCAGACCCTGTGCCACTGGTCATGACCTTCTAGGATCTGCTGTTCAGTCAGTTCTCAGACTACCTCACCATCCATTCATTCAGCTCACATTTTCTGAGCTTATTTATGACAATATTATAGGAGACAGCATCAAAAGTGTTGTGGTAGTAATGCATTTAAAGACGGAATGGCAAAGCTTTTGTTTTCCATTATTTCCCTAATAATTCCTGATGCTAATATGCTTTTTTTTAGATGCTATAAAATTGTTTTCATAGTGTTAACCACTGTTACATCACAATCCTCTGCACAGCTATTTCCTGCATTACAGAATGCATTTATCTGAATTGTCCTTGCCATCCTCTGACCACCCCATTCTTCCTTAATGTGCCTATCCCCTTCTGCAGTAAAACTGTAAGGAGGGTGAAAGTCATTACCTTAAAAATAAATAATAAGAGAAAAAATTTAATTGCAGAATTAACTTCACAAATTCCATGTGTGCTAGGAAGTCTAAGATTGCATTTCAAGCAAACTTAGGTGAGAAAAATAACTAGAACATTAAGATTCCTGAGCTGTTCTGGAAACCTGTGTTCCTTCTTTCATAAGCTTAGTTGCAAAGATGGACAACAAGAATTTTGGAGAGTCAGCTTAAGGCAGACTTACAGAATTTCAAAGAAACAAGCCCCAGGACCACCAGGTCCCTCACTGCAGCAGACAGAGAGGTGGTCTTAGATATTATTTCTAAATAGAGGTGACACTCTTTCTGGACTTCCCATTCCAGTGGAAGCTGTGACAAATTTGTTTTATTGCCAAGGATTTTGTAAAAAAAATATCTTGTAAAATTCCTGACCAGTTTTATTATTCAGCCCACTAAGCATAAAATCAATTCTAGGATGTGACCATTAACTCTCAGGGAAGTAGGGCTTTATTTTATTAAAACAGAAAAAACCAGTGGATATTTACACATGGACTGTACCAATTTCTGCAGTAAATTCTATGTGTGTGGCCAGTAGTCATTTTAAGGAGCAGAAAGTATCGTGTCTGACTGCAGGATGGTAGAATAATTTGACACTTAAAAATAATACCTCATTATAAATCGTAAGAATTGTCAGTAGCAGCACAGTGACTCACCAAAGCAGGTAACTCGTTATCATGACCTAAATAGAAAAGAGGTAGGAATGGCTCTGTTAAAAACAAAAGATTAAGGCATCCTCAGGAAGGCCAAACACCAGCAACTGAGTTTGAGGAGGTCTATAGAGAAACATTCATATTTTAAAATGTTAAGAAAATTGGTTACCTTTCATGCAATAATAAAGCCTAACCACAGGACATACATGAGTTTGGAACTCTGCCTTGCATGTAGAGAATCCTGGGAAACATGCCTGCTTGCACAGTGTTACTAATAATGGCATAAATTATTAAAGCAGGCAGAATTTTTATAGCGGATGCATGTGTGCTTTGCACTCTGCACTTTCTTCTGCACGAACAATGAATAAACGTCATTACATTTTTGTTTCTGCAGCTCGTGTGCCAACATAATGCTGCTATTTGTGATCATAGCTCTGCAGGAAAATGTTAAAATAGGAGGAAAAAAAGGTGAAAAAGAGGCGAATAATCCCTTGTGTTTAAATTAAATTTTCTGTTGACAGTATGTTCCTGTAATAGTTGTTTCTTTAATAGAAAATATAAATAACTAAAGAAGGCACATTTGAATATGTGTCAAATGGCTTTGATAATCTCATTATTGAGATTGACATTGCTCTTCAAGATCTTTCTAATAACCAAAAATTAATTTTTGTATGTAGGAAAAACCTATATTTTCGACAGATCTTAAGAGAGCTCTATGAAAACAAGTTATTAAAAAAATGCTTTATCTTTGAGCTGAAAAGACAGGGAGCTAGGAGATATAAAAATAGTTTCGTCAGTAATTACTGTACCTTGCTACATTTCTGAATGCTTAAATCTTTTTTGTAGCCACCATCAATAAAACAAATTTAAATTGCATTTTGAGAATGCTATGTTCAGGCACTTGAGTTTGCTATCTAAGAGCCAACTTTAGACCAATTAATAGCATAGTATTTAGGAGCTGGGCATTTTAATTTAACTGGATTTAAGCTGGCGGGGGTAAGTGTAAATTTGTAGAAATGCTAGGTAAGTTGAAAAATAGAGAGAGACTTTGACAGCTGTGGTCTAAATAATTTTGTGACTGTTTTCTGCCTTTCTTGTATGTCATATTTTGCTGAATATTTCTAATTCTTTTTAAAGGATATTGCTGATGCAAATGAAGTTGCAATGCATTCACTCATGTTTTATCCTTATGCATATACATACTTAGTTTTGAGCGTGGTGCAGAAGGAAATGCCATAGATTTATTTTCGAACTGTGGTCACGGGAGTTTTAATTGCTTCTTTATGTGAAAAGCTTTTCATCAACAACTTTGGAACATGCCTTGTCCTCTAATTACTCTTTCTGTAAAAATTGTCCATGCTCAGAGTTTCTCTGACTGCCTTTTTCCTCATTACTCTCTGCCCACTTTTAGAGTATGAATAGCTATCAGTACGTGATTTTTCTTTCATATCCTGCCAAGGGAGGTTTCTACTGTGCACAGCAATGTGTTGGTGATTTAAAAGAATCCTTCTCTGTAGGAAGCAATAACACTAGAAATGATTTAAACAAAACCTAAAATGTCACCTTAGACTAATGAAATTCCTTCATCAAGCAACACAGAGTTGACACTTCTGTGAGATCCTTTAAAACTCAGACTAAGAAGAGAAAATTAAACTTGAAATGACAGGAAACAAAACCAGCTCTGTTTCCCCTGGAAATAGTTGAGAACAGTATGTTGATTATTCTCAGGCAAGCTGATTTCACAGGCAGTGACCCTAACTCAGCATAAAGAACAGCTAACAACATGGCTTTAGATGGCTGGCAATGTTATCTGTTGTTCGTCATTTACAAAATGAAATAGCCGTCTGTCTTGGAGCTGGCCCATCTGTAGCTTCACTCATAAATTCCCTCATATGCAGGGAAACAGTTGAGGAACTGCCTTACTGGTACAATCTAGAGATTATTTTCTCCCATTTTTCCCATCCCTGAGAGTGGGCAGTACAAGTGCTCCAGTGGAAAATATAGAATTCCTTGACAGATGGCAGTTATAAAATAACCTGTGTGTAACAGAGTTTTCTTTTAAATTCATCTCAATAAATATATCAATGAATGCTCTGACAGGCAGGGCTTTATAGCTCTTTTATTCAGCTCAGTAAAATTGTGGGTTTAAACCTCTTGAGATATTCGCAATATCAACAAACACCCTTGACCCCCACATTTAAATCTAGACAAGCCTCTACCCTGGTGATACCTCTTGGTGAATAGCAGAGACCAGCTACTTTTTTGGGGCAGGCATCAGTGTTGATAGAGGTTCCTTGGTTTTAGTGGAGCGCAGATGTGAGAGCACAGCACTGGGGAATGGTTTCTGTGAGCTTTCCTGAATAAGGAGTTTTACGTGTCCCATAGGGACACTGGTATCACTTCACAAATCTGCATTTGGCTGCACAAGACTGCAAAAAAAAGACATTCATAACATTTAGGCTGAATCCTGAGGTTGGAATCTTCAGCTTCTTTTAGGATCAATTAGGAATGGGAACTTAACTCAGATAGTCCCTGCACACACCACCATTTCCCTCTCAGCTGCTGAGCTGTGTGCGAGAGTTTTGATGTAATTTTGCCTTGGGCACAGAGCCAGTCCCTGCAACACTGAAAGAAGTGATAGTTCAGGGCTGCTCTTTTACGTCTTTTCATCACTGCTGAGTGTTGTTTTACTTTCCTCATTTCAGAAAGAAACCCATCATCCAGTGTGTGGGCTGTCAGCAGCTCCCTCGCACTCTCATTTTCTGCTGCGGTACAGCCTGATAGGGACTGCTGGCCATCCATGATATTTCCACACTCTGGCTGCTTTGCTCCCAGCTTTCCAGCCTCCTTCCCCTGCAGTGCATGCCCATAAATTCCCCCTGCAGAGACGGCACTGCACACAGTGTGATTGCCACGGCAGCAGCCACAGTTATCTAGAGATGTCTGCTTCCTGCAGGGAGAGATTTTACCATATTGGATCAGGTCACACAGCCATGACATCTAGCATCTAGCTTTAAGCAATGACCAGTACCTGATGTTTCAAATGAAGCTGAAAGCACCTAACAATGTAACTGGAGAACTGTATGTGGCAGGAGGGAAGAGTTTATTTTACTGGCTCTGGGTGCCTTTGGAATTGAAAACCCAGCTAATTCCATAATAAACCATAAATCCATTACTCCCTTCTGTGTCTGGAGCTGGACTTAGGAATACTTTAGCAACAATGACAAGCTGTCATTAATTGGTCTGGGGAAAAAACATAGTGACAGCCAGCGATGACATCTGCAGCACAGACTTGGTGAAAAAGGTATTTTCTATCTACCTGAATTTACAGGCGATTTGGAATTTTTCTGACCAAACTAACAAAACCATTGACTGACATGCTGCAAAACCTAGGGCACTGTGCTGTTAACACTGGTTCATTATATTTTATTGCTGATTGCAGGGCTGCTGGTATGGAACACTGTGTTCAGATAAAGCTCCTCTGAAGCACCAATGAGAAATAGGGGAACCCTGATAACTGTACAAATTAAGATACCTTTAATGGGTTATAAAAGCACATCCACAGCTGTTTTTAGAAACTGATAGTGATTTCCCTGGTCTAGTGATCAGGTAATTTTTAAAACCTGTGATCTTTGCTGATTTTTACTGGCTGTGATAATTTTGATTGAATTGTTTTTGCTGACAGTGATAATAAGACCAAAATGTTCTGTTTAACGTAATTTGATTTTCAAGGTTTCAAGGACTAAAACTATGGGTGACAATTTTTTAGACTAAATCTTTGATAATGCAGAGTTTTAGGAGATCATCTTAGTGCATGCTGAATCCCAGCTACAGTGAGCTGTAAATCTCTGTTATGCTGCTGGATGTGTTTTCAAATGAAACATCTAATCCAGCACCTATAGTCTTTTTTAAGGATATAAGGGTACCAATTGCACTGTAAGAACTGGTTTTTTTTTTAAGAAACAGGTCTTCAGCAAAGGAAGATTCCCCATGTGAATCCATCTTAGAAAAGTTGGGGTGAATTTTAGACAGACTACACTGATCTGTTCCTGTGTTGGTAGACTTGTTTCCCTATGCTGTTAAGTCCAAACGATAAACTAGAACTGAAAATTTAAAGTAATTAAAACACTGAGCTATCAACTTTTTTTTCATAAAGTGAGATTTTTAGTCACATGAAAACATATATTTGCCAATTCAACGAGACACATTTGAAGGAGATTTTGAGTAATTCTGGGGACTGGAATGTAATTATTTCATGTTTGTGTCTGGCCCAACACAGACACCACTAATTAAGGGAATGCTCTTTTGGTTCACTGTGCAGAGATTAGCTTCATTTCAGTGAAGGCAAAATCTTGGGTCCTGATTTAAAAATAAGTATTGCAGACATTCCACGGAGGAAAGCTCTTTGAAATGTCTCCTTGGGTACATGCAGTTCCCTGCATTTGTGCTTAGTAGTAGAGCATAATTAGATTTCAAATTAATGGATCATGTGACTATCCTCAAACAAGGCTAGGCTAGGGTGAGTCAGTAGGCAAGTGAGTTAATTTCCTCTTTTAAGACCTTGATTCCAGTCCCTATCTCTTTTTAAGTATATGTCTCTATGAAATATATAGGTTTTGGTATGTTTATATATTCACCTCTCAACTACCAACAGAATAGACAGTCAGCTGGGCTAACATCCTTGGCAGGATGAAACAGCACTTGTAAATGCCATGATTTGTCTGGAACCCCACGCTGCAAACAAGGATCTGAGGAACTGGTCTCAGCAGCTTAAAGGCATGATTATTCTATGAAATGGAAAATAGTAACGAAGACACTCATCTTCCCATTTCATTACTTCTCCCCAGAAGCGATTCAGTTTCATTTGCATGGCACAATATTCAGGTTGTTGAATCCTGGTCCCTCGGGACTCTCTCAAAGGACTGGTAATGGTTTCAGATCCTCTGCATGAACATCCACTGCATACTGCAATTCTGAACTTTCTGTGCTCCATAATTTTTTCTTATTTCTATCAGGAGTGCACACACTAGTAAGAGGGATGGATAACCCTAAGTTAGGGATAGGGGACATCACAACATGCCTTGCTTTCTAGCTTAGAAATAGGTGATCTATATATCCCTCAACTGAACCCAACAGAAGAAGACTTTTAAAACTGTAGGAAAATTACGATGAACAGTGCAAAAGCAAGCTGCAAAGAGTAACTCTGGCTCGGATCCTCAAAATTAGGTAGGTACCTTACTCCTACTTTGGGAATTAAAGATTTGATTATCTTGAAGCATGCTGGCTTCAGTCCTTTGAATCTGCATGTATTTGTGCTTCTCTCTAAATAAGTCCCAAGAAAATGCATATGAGTGAGAGAGGACTTGATGTGCCATTTAACAGGCATGAAAAGAATAGAGATCTCCTAAAAATTGAACAGGACTGCATTTCTTTTCTTCTTAAAACATATGGAATGTAACAAAACTCTTGTTCATTCAAATACATTCGAAGAAAGTATTTCTCTAATTATTTTACTGGGGCCAGTATTTCCTCCCCAGAACCTAAATGAAATTATTTCTTTTATATAGTGGTTGGGGTTATCTTGTAGGATGGATAAAACTCTCTTGTAAAGTCTGTAGAAATTAAATTCTTTAGATTTTTATCCCCAGGCTCCGCAAAAAGTACTTCCAGGCTTTTGAATAGTTTATTATCATCAAAACTACTGTGTACATTTCATGGTATTGCATAACAGGCTATTGTCTAGTAAGTTCTGTTGGCAGTAGTTTTGGATGAGGAGAGGAGAGGAAGTAAAAAATAATAAAAAAATATAACAAGAAAGTTGCTTATTGAGAAGACATATTTTCTAATTATTTTTTTCTCACAAGTCCTATGTTTTTTGAATTATTTACCTATTTACCACTTAAGTTATATCAGAGGACTAATTGACCATAAATCAATTATTCTATTTCATTTATAATTACAAAAGAGTATTTTTCATGTTTGGTTTGCTGGTGTGCAACCTTTTCAGTTGGTTTTTCACACCACATGAGTCAGTGGCACTAATGAGCCAGACATGGTGGTAGTAATTAGCTGAAATGAGGTTCTTGATTTTTTGCCCCCCTGTGATTTCTTTTAATTTCTATTTTTTTTAATCTGACCCTTTATTGAGAAAAACTCTATAACTCTGTGATCTGGAGTCAGGAAGCTACTCTGCTGTGTTTCAAGATCAAATCAGCTTTAGCTCAGACTGAGTAATGACCCCAACAGCATCTTTTAGCAGCAGGGTATAAATTTGTAATTCTCAGTATTGCAGCACAAAAGTTCTGCTACATGTACTACAGGAATTATCCCATTATCTGTGGCGCAGGACAAAATTTTCTTCAACCAAGAGTTGCAACTAATGGCAAATGTCCCATACACCATTCAGCTTTACTGTGAATGAGCAAGGGGCAGGGTAAGAAATCCCTACCTTTTTTACAAAGCCAAGTTTTAATTGTGGTTTTTTTTATAACAGGTTTAAGATAAATTTGTGAAGTCTGATCTTTCAGATACATCAGGTATCTGATACTACATGTAGGCAAGGAAGTATAGGGGGGGAAAATCCTTGAAAGACTCACTTGTTTAGACAAATGTACTTTCATTTCCCGCAAACCTAGAGTTCTACCCTGTGAAATGAGTGTGAATATTATTCTTTTTTCCTATACCAACATTTTGAACAATACTGTAAAGTATATCACCATTGCGCTTTTAAATGTATTTTGGACAATAAACTACAGGTCTTAAACTGCAGAACAATTTTTGAAATTCATTTTCTTGGCAAATCCTTTTTGCATTTTCTGGATTTTGCAGCCAGCTGCTTTAAGTCAAAGAAAAATAGTAGCTCATACTTGTCAGTAAGAAAGGAATCAACATCAAAGATTATGGGTACTTTTTTCTAATACCGTCCTGATAGTTTTATACATTTTTTTCTAACTCAGCTGAAGTGCTATGAGGTCTCACTAAGATCAAACATTCAAAATAATGGAAGGTTGTTACCTTTTCCAATTGTTAACTCATGTTTAAGATAGATCTGTAACTTTAAACAGAAAGGTGATATTTCTGCATAATGCATAAGAGAATGTGGTGCTATGAAGGGGTATGACGTTTGCCTGAAGGGACAAGTGGGGAAACAGCAATGTCGTAGAAACATCCAACTTCCCTTCCTCTTTATCACTTCATTGGTCCGTAGCAAAGGACTTATCCTTGAGAGAGGTGACTGGGCAAATAGGGGTTTAGGGATTAGTTTAGTTTCTGCAGTTCAAACTAGCTGATTATTTAGTAACTGGTAAGTTGATGAAAGTGTATCTCAGGTGGATTTAATATTATTGTGAAAACAACACTGTTTACACTAAGAAAGAAAGCTTGAGCTTGGGACTTTTAATTCTGAATTTGTTTGTTAATTTTGGCATGGCTTTGGCAAGTCATAATTCATCAGAATAGGAGTGAAAATGAAATTGAAATTTAAGTACTTATAATCTAAACCTTTTAATGTCTTCATTCCAGAGGAAAGATTCTCATGCATATGAATTTCTCATAACTGTCATCCACATATACCAGGAACCTCCCCTTGTTTATTCCTTGTGACAGAAATCCAATTGTCATTGTAAAGGACAGAGACACAAATTGTTGTAGAGGATCTTTATGACCCTGCTGTTGATTAAATGGAAACATTTTGGAGGAATACTGCATTAAGTATAATTTCCATTAGAATATAATAAACTAATTACCAGACAAATATTAAAAAAACTAATCTTCATTCTTGCTTATTAACAGTGAACAAAGAGAGATGGTATCCTTTGTTGTTGTTGTTGCTTTTCTTAGTGTATGTACTTTGGCCTGCAGTTACCTGAACCAGCACTTGGATAAAAATGTTGGATCAGGAGTTTGAGAAACTATTTAAATGGATGCAGTGAGACAGAGCCTGTGCCAATGAAGCTGCACTGATTTATACAAGCTGTGGATCTGGCCTGTGAATTTTATTTTTGACAGTAACCACTATTAGAGCACAGTCAGGATTTTCTACAGGCATTCTTCATGACATAGAGCACTGGCTCAGCATCCATAACTAATTTGGTGTTGAATGAAATGATCTCTATCCACTGAATTGATATTGAAACTTCCCATTGAGAGAACATTCCAAAAATAGCAAAATTCAGCGTGTGTACAGAAAAAAAAAGGACCTTTTTCTCAGGAGCGTAAAAAGTCAGGCCATTTTAGTTGTAGTATGAAGTATGGATCTTTGAATTTTATTCATGCTTTTGATGATTGTGCCACTATATAATGGGCAGAGTGGCATGGCCAAGAATCATTGGATGGAAAATGGAATTGGTCTGAATTTCTTGCAGTCTGCAAGGAAGGTGAAGCAAAGCCCAGTTCAAAATCCTTGAATTAACAGTCTGAAAATTAGAATTTCACGAGGACAGCAGTAGCTCTGTACCAGCTTCCAGGTAAACTATCTGCTGTTTTAGCACTGTCTGTTTGTACTGTTCAGCAATGCCTAATAAAATTATTCCTCTTATTTCCTAGTATATTCTTACTTTGCCTTTTAGTAAAAATTGGGAGATAAAGAATAACATCAAAGAGCAATTGAATATGGTCTAGTAAGTGCATTTCTCACTCTTCAGTATGGCTTGCTAAATTTCATTTTAAGAAAGGAAGCTGTATTTAGTATAAATGTGAGGGATCCTGGTGAGAAGAAAAGCACCTAAAACCATTAAAAGAAAAAAATCTTTTTCTTTTTGCTGCTATATAATTTTGAGCTTAGTAATTTGTACTACACTTTAGGAAAAAAAAAGAAAGTGCTGACAACTTGGACACAAGACTGCAGGTAAATTGAATTTTAAAAGAAGGATTTAGTATTCTTTAAGAAGGAGAAATGAATTTTGTCAGTTCTTAGAAGACCCTTAATTAAATTCAAAGGTGCCTTACTATGCTACTTTTATACATTAAGGAGAAACTATTAAGCATGTTTTGCTGACTTGAATATACTGAAGTCTTGCTGGGCTGCTTTGTGGAGCTGCAGAAAACATTGCCTCTTTAAACAGCTGTAAAGTATTATGAAAAGATTTTAATATAGCTTTGCTCTCTTCTTGTGGATACCTATAGAGTGAACTTTAAGTCCTGGTGTTTGCCACTGAACATTAATTTGTTACCTGTTTTAAGTAAGAAATGTTGCTCAGGGCAGTCTGGACAGCAGATTCTGAATGTTATTAGATCCCACAAAATGATGGTTACTCTCTGAGGAAGAGGTAAGATAATTCATGGATGTTTCCCAAGTAATCTCTCACACACTGTCTCACACAGGACAAATGCCAGGGAAAAGACAATGTCTGGCACATGCTTCTGTAAATACTGATAGAAAGATTATCAGTGTCCTTGGCTGACTGTTAACTACAGGATGCAGGGTACCAGTCTCTTCCCATTGGGTACCTAGCTTTGTGTCTCTCCTAAAAAGGATCCATTGCATCTGCTGAACAAAATGGAAAGTTGCAAGGAGCTATTTTGTCAAATTTGTAAAAGCAGATTGTTCTCCCAGTCTAATTCTACAGCAGTGCTGTAGTGTGTTCTGACAGAAATAACTGTTCCTTACATGATAGAGGTGAATGAGAAATCCACTCCTTTTGGAGTCGAATAAGTTTCCAAACATGCATTTTCCAAAACACTAGGGAAGTTTACCCTAATTGTTTTATGTCAAATTTGAGCATAGATATATAGCCCACATTTCTAAAGTTTGCCTTTGATTTCAGTTAAGGACAGCAGCCTGCAGTATTTCTTGATATAACATGGTAAACCAGAAAACACCTGCTATGAGTCTCTCCAGAAATACTTAGTTTTCAGCGGGAAATAAAGTAATTGTGATAGATAGATAGATAGATAGATAGATAGATAGATAGATAGATAGATAGATAGATAGATAGATAGATAGGTTTTTTTCAGTGAAGGATTTAAAACTCACAGGAAAACACCTAGATAAAAGTTAATATATAACTCTAAGCTATTACCATCTATTAGTCTATGTAAAACCTCTTCAATTCCATGTACACCAGACGACATCATAAAGGAGGAGATAAGAACCTCTCTTTCCTTGATGTGAATTATGTCTGCTGATTTCATTTCATAATTTTGATTGCAACCCTATAATTTATCACACTAAGGAAAAAGCAAAAAAGAAAGGAAATAACTCATTATTCAGAAAAAGGAAAGCTTTTAGTTCTTGAGAACTAAAACTAGGTCCACTCTTAAGGTATGATTACTGTTCTTTCAGCGTTCAGCAATCAGAATTCTTTATTACATCGTTAGAATATTAAAATATGTTAGTTTTGTCTAATTTGTCTAACCATTCTAAGCCTGTTTTATAATAGCTCCATTTTTATAGGAGCTGGCTGTCTGAACCTCTTGATATTCATAAACCCATGAAATTATAGAATGGTTTGGGTTGCATGGGACCTTAAAGATCATCCAGTCCAACCCCCTTTGCCCTGGGCAGAGACATCTTTGACTAGATCTGGTTATTCAAAGCTCCATCCAGCCTGGCCTTGAACAACTCCAGGGACAAAGCATCCACAGCAACTCTGGGCAACCTTTTCCAGTGCCTCACAGTAAGGAATTTCTTCCTAATATCTGATCTACATCTGCCTTCTTTCATTTTAAAGCCATTTTCTCCTGTTCTCTTACTGCATGGTCTTGTAAAAAGCCCATCTCCATCTTTCTTCTATGCCCAATATAGGTGTTGAAAGGCTGCTCTAAGGTCTCCCAAGAAAGCTTATTTTTCAAGAACGGAAAAGTCTAGTTTAGAGGGTACCAAGGATCACAAACTTCAACTGGAATAAAAATCATCTGGTTTCATTGGCTTGAATGAAGCAACTCCAGTTTATCCCATCTGGGAAATTGGCCCAAGTTCAGACAATTTCTTAGAATTACAGAGAAAAATGTTGCTTTCACTCCACTGAAAAGGAAAAAAAAATTATAAAGAGCAGCCACAGGAAAGTGTTATGTATATCACTTTCTTTTCCCCTTATAATTTTCTTTTTCCATCATCTTTTCCCAGCTAGTCATAGTTTAGATTTAGATCTATGGCTGCCATGTTAAAGGAAATTCTTAAATCTGTGCATGTTCCTTATCTCTGATACACAGCAGCTGTCCTGTCTTCCGTGAAATCTTTCTGAGATTTAGATCCCAGTTCAGAAATCAGGTCTAGTCAAGGAAATCTCTGTGCTTCCACATGAAGAATGTGAGACAGAACTCCCTGAAGTCTTTGCTGGTTCTAGCTGCTGTGATTACATTTGGTCGCTTTCTGAGCTTTCATATGTACTGAACATATGAACAGCAATATGAATAAAGAAACTAAGGTGCTGTTCTGAAGATGCTTTCAACCCAAGTTTTAAAACCATTCTTGCAGATCAAAGGCAGACAATGACAGACAATTGCTTTGTAATAGCTGCCATTAGACATTCTTCCACCAGTGGATACATCTAGAAATAGGCAAATTTGCCTGTAGGCAGATAGCAAAATCCACTCCACAGTTAATTGTGTAATCTCCCAGTCTAAAAAGTCCACTGTGTGATGCAGGTCATTGCAGTGTTGGGGATATACATACTGTTATCATTAATATTTAAATGTAAATTAGCACTTCCATTTATCATTGTTTCTAGGAGCTCACAACCACATGGAAGTGGTGTGAAATACTCTGGTGAGAGAGTGCCTGATGATGCCAAAATTCTTCAGATGCTTTGCAGGAGGACTGCATTATCCATGTCTGCTCTAAGTGCTTACATGGGCGTCTGCTAATGACACCTTGGAAATATTTCATGTGTTTGTCCTCATCCTCATGCATCTTTCTGGGGTAGAAAGTATACACAAGCATCCAGAAAATAATTTTGAGCCAAAGATAACTATGCACATTAGCACTTTTGTCCTTAAAGTGTGTTTTTGATGTGCTCAGGCTAGAGCAAAAGTTGGAATTCAAAAATTCAGAAAGTATTTTCTTGATAGAAAACAAATACGTGGCTTTTAAAAAATAGTGTTGAGGTATCTTTAGATGTATTAGGTATAGCTTTGTGTGTAGAAATGCATGGTTTGAATGAAAGCTTCACTGGCTATGTATGTTTTATTATTATCTTTAACTGTTGACCAGATCATGTGTTGCCAATAGTAACTCTGTACCTTTCAATTAACAGAATGAAAAAAAATAACCTAAATTCAGTACTTGGGTCTTTATCAGTAAACATCTCCTTTTCTGGAAGCTATTTGTTACCATAAGGTATGACAGCTGCTTTAAATAATCTGCATTAATATATTGATATTTTAAAATATTATATTAATGTTTTTTTATAGCTGACTTTTATATATAGGAACTTTTTTAGCTGTCTCAGTTACTATTTTTTTCCTTTTATGTTCTGTGACAGTTTTAATTAAATGAAAATTACATTTCCATCTCCCTGAAAACTATCCTAAAAGAGTGTCATCAAAGCCCTAGTGCTTAAATCAGCAATAACCTGCAACTGGCACTATATAGCAAATTCTTATTGATATACAGCATAGAGTCCTGACTCCATTGAAACCAAATACAAAACTCCCTTTGGATTCTGTAGGAGTAAATTTTTACCTATGATTTTCTCCCATGGGACTGGGTAAAAATTCAAGTGTGTGGTGAGCTCATGAACATAGAATACTGTATCAGCATTTAAGAGTCTGAAGAGCTGAACAATCACTGCTGTTACTGGGCATTAGAGCCTGTTGCTAACTTGAAGCAGATATACAGCGCCATGGTGAAAATTATCATCTGCCAAAGTATTTTAAGCCAGCTTTCCTGAATCTGAGATGAATTTCACATTGGTGTAATAATACTTTGAATTTGGCTAGTGATCCTGACAAGCAGTCTATAAGGAGCCTGCATAGAGAAGATATTCCATTAAATAAATGTGTATGCATCAGTTTTAAAACCATGTCTATGTGAAAAGTAATCTATTATTTTTCTCCATTAGACTTACTGTAATATAAAGTTCCAGAGAGATAACATCTCTTCTATCTTTATAATTTATGATTCTTGGGTTTATAAGTGGTCTGGACAGAAAGAATAACTCATATAATTTGCCACATTTTCTCACAAATTCCTTTAAAGACTTGGATTTTCACCAAGCTGCATTCAAAGCCTCTTTGTTTATCATAACTTGCTAGGCAGATCTGTACTATCAATTCTTGAATCAGATGATGTATTCTGAAAAGATCTGCACTATGTCTTGGATACCTCAAGAAAACACATTGGGATGGATGATATGGAATTTTGCTAGTGTCATATAGGAACACATTGCTCCAATATTAAGTTGCTCCAGAATTAATTTAACGTTTGAATGAAATTAAAACTGGCTAAAATAAAAACACATAATTATTTTATTTTGCCTTGTTAAAGTGGTTGACGCAGTTATAAAACTGGACTTAGTTCTGTCTCTTTGTTTTGCTTCCAGTGCCTGACTAAGCTAAGCTAGCTAAAGGAGAAGGATATTTATTCCCTGTTAAGGTAAAATCCAAATGTCCTCTTACATGTGCATGTGTGACCCTATGATTATGATTTATACAAAGATATTTGGGGGTTAATTAATTATTTATAGGAATCTAAAAATTAAAACTTTAATAATTAGCCACTTTAGGGTGAAACTAGTTTTGAGACATTATCTTTCAACAGTACTTAATTACGTGACACAACATCAGTCCTTTACCAGGTCAGAAACATGTTTGTTAGAGAGGAATTGACCCTTGAGACAATATAGCCGATGAAAGTGAGATTTGTAGAGTTTATCTCAGTCTGACCTCATGCCAGGGAAGGTCATGGAGCAGATTACCTTGAGTGCCATTGCACAGCACATACAGGACCACCAGGGGATCAGGCCCAGGTAGGATGGGTTTAGGAAAGACTTCACTAGCCTGCTCTCCTTCTGTGGCAAGGTGACCCCGCCTAATGGATGTGGGAATGGCTGTGGATGTTGTCTTCCTGGTATTCAAGAAAGCCTTTGGCATTGTCTTCCACAGCCTTTTCCTGGAGAAACTAGCTTCCCCTGGTGTGGACAGGTGAACACTTCATTGGGTAAACCTATCAGGGGTTGAGAGAGATGGAAACCCAGATTCGTGATCAGAATTTGTTTTTTCCTGAGATTTTCCGAATCCTGATATACTTTTTCAGGAGAGTTAGAAGGTTTTTTCTACAATGCTTATGTTAAACATTACACAAACAAGCTTATACATTTTTCTACGTCTCTTGCTTATAGAAGTTTGATTCAATCTTCTTTTTCCTGTAGCCAGACTTGATCCAATCTTCTTGTAACCTTCAAAGCTCTATTTGTTCTTGCCAGGGCTTTTTGCTTATCAAACTAACTATGCTAATTAAGTCCACAGCACCCGGTCTTGTGTACCCCAATATCTCTTCCCTTTCCTTCTTCAGCTACTGAGACTAGTACATTGAAGGTGAACTGTTGATCTTTTTCAAGGGCTTTACATCTCCTTAGTTGGATGAGCCCAAATTATAATGAATGTCACATTTTGTCAGTTATGCAATCCTATGGAGAGAATTTTCTTTCAGCTGTTATCATTGTAATAGTTTTATCATTATCATTCTTGGTAGGATTGGACTGTGTCTCAAGTGATCCAGACTGATGTCTGTGCTTTATTGGGTAGAAGAGACATCCAATGAGTTTCAAGTAGGAATAGCATTATAAATTGCAGTTTCAAACCCCCAAAGTATTTCTTCAGATTTGCCATCTATAGTGTCAACAACTTGCATCAGACACTTGATAATACATGCATTGCATCTGGCCAGTGTGGAATGTGAACCTCATGTTTGCAAAGTGTCTTATATACACATGCTAAATTTTGGCAACTGATTTAATCCATTATTGCCTTAGTTTCTTCTGCTGTAAATGAGAATAACATTACCTGCCTTTTTTCCAGAGGCCTTGTGAGGGTGCATTTATGTTTGGCTTCTAACTATGGCAATCCAATGAATGATGGATTGACACCAAAAACTCCCATTGTGTGCAAAGGGCCCTACGTTCATGCAATTCCCAGTAACAGAACTCTCAGGTCAAAGTTTGTTGTTCAGATCCAGGAAAATACTTGTAAGTAGTTGTTATAGTCCCCCTGAGTCACCACATAGTTTCATTCTTAATTTTATTTCACTAGCTGCCTCCTAAATTGAATTGAAGCATTCTCCCACTTGTAATATTTAAAGGTGTACAAATGCCGTGCGCAAGAGCACCTGTGACCTGTTCATTGCCCAGCAGTGATAGATCTGGTAATAATGTGCTTGCTATTCTGGCTGTACTGCACCTTGGTAACACCTAGGGTTTAATTGAAATACACCCTGACATTGGTTTTGTTCATGGAGCATAGAATGGACATAATTACTATGAATCTACTGAGGGATATTATGGCAAAATGTCGTATTACTAATTCTGGCTCCTCACTCTCTTTGGGGGAAAAAAAAATCACAGATTTCAGTAAAAAACAATGTGCTGCACTTTCATAGAAGTCCTAAAACAAGTAATTTTCCAAAAAATTAACTTCTTATATTTTTCTGTACCTATTTTTTCTCTCAAAACACTATCACAGTAGGATAATTGCACTGCCCCTAACAGTTTCATATTCCTTCATAATTAAATAAACAGCTTGTAAATTGCAGACCACAAAGTGCCTGTGTTCCACTCTTACCTTAAGGGGTTTCCATAGTTACAAGGACAAGAAGTTTAACCATCATTTGCCAGACTCGAGGCTATTTGGAGCCTTAACTTTTTCACTTGTGTCTCTTTCTCTGTGTTGCTTTGTTTATTAACAGAATGAGGGAGTAATTTGGACTCAGTTAGCCACTACAAATGCAATGATGCAAAATGGACTCTGGTGCTTTAGTGTGTTGTTAGCTGGGCATGTTTTTCCCAGAAGGTGTTTTGAAACGATACATACTAACAATATAGCCTATAGTTATCAAGGTTATGAAATACCTACCAAGCACTTCTCCAACTCAGCATGAAATAATTCAGCACTTGAAAAAGGAGAACAGGAAAAAGCCGTTCTTGACACATCATCATGGCATGGAAGTATTGAGGTAGATACCTATTTTAAATCATATGACAAAAAAATATTGATGCAGGTTTTCCATATGCTGCTTTAATATAATTTCCTTTCATCCCTCAGCCTCCTCTGTTTTACATAATACAAACTGCATGTGGAAAAACTGCAGTTGTTATGATACAAACTCAATCTTTTCATGCCAATGAAATGGACGATTCTCTGATTTGCTAATATCAAAGTAATCTTCAAATCCTTTAAAATTACTTTGTATTTTACCAGAGTATCTCTGTTGCCAAAATGTAGACAAGTATAGAAAACTTACTCATCAAACTAAAATATTTTTGTTTTCTTGTCTATGTTATCTGCTGAGGCCAAGAGCTCAGCAAGGCTCAGGGGATGATATGTATGGCTGACGAGTATTCAGCATTAGCACATTCAGTAGACAAGTGCAAATATTGTAATTTGGGAAATTTTGTTTTGGAATTTAAAAACTAGATTCCAGTTTTCTAAGGTTAGATTTCTTAAGTGCAGGTATATACTCTAATTGCTGTTCATTTGTTTGTTTCTCTTCGTTATACTGGCTACATTCTTATATGCATTCTTTGTTTGTTCAGACCTGACATTCCCCACATCAGTTCTTATCATTTCTGAGTAGTGAGAAAATTCTGGAAGTAATCAGGGCTAATACCTTGGATTCCATGAGCCTTGCATATTTTTGCATTTCCATTTTTGAAAAGACCCAAACTTTAATATTACATTATACTTAAACTGAAGATTTTTAGCTACCAACTTGAAATGTTCTAATACATTTTTGAAAATAATGTTAATTTACAATTTATTGTTTCCATGTATAAAATTGCTAATATTCTACCAGACTAAAACTAGTTTGTTTGAAATAAAGTATCACTGTACTAGGTTTAAATAGTTGTTGTTAAATCACTGCTAAAACAAACAAACAAACAAAACTATATTTCAAAAAATGACCCCAGTATGACAGGACTAAAAGCTGCACTGTTTTGGAGCAGTGCTTTAGAATAGCATATAATTTTTAATAAGGGTTGTTTTTATGCTAATTTTATTGTGGTTCTTAAATGCCTTCCTAACATGGATCTGTGATTTTTGTTTGATAATAAATGAAAAAAGAATTAAGAAAGCATAGTTATAGAAACAGTGCAGTTTAATTATTGCTTACTGAGATATTTCTGCCATAAGAGAGGGAAATTTTGAAGGCGCTTGTATGACTTCCCTTTATATCATGGCTGGCACATGAGATGCCATGACAGACTTCTGTAATTAAGACAATTTTGTTATCAGGCTATTGTAAAATTTGTTGTTCAGTTGCCTGTTTTCCCCTACATAAATATCTGTCCAGAAGGAGATATGAGATGAAACAAACAACAAAATGACAGAGAAAATGTGTTTTTATCAACTGAATTAGTGAAGCAAAATGGAACTTCAGTAACCCAGGGGGATCAGTGATGAGGTAGAAAACCTTTTTACCTTTATGTAATTGGTTTGAATCGAGCCCAAGTCAATACAGAACAAAAGTTACTAATGTCCATACGAGGTCTCGAGAAAATGAACCAAAATTAACTTTGAAAAGGTACTAACTAAACTGCATTACATCCTTTTATGGACACTCTTAATTGAAATTACAGTGGCCTTGATTCAATTTAGCTTAAATTAAATTCTAAATAAGAATGTCCACACTAAGATTTAATGCAATAGAATTAACCCATTTAAAAGTTAATTCCAATTAAAATTCTAGAATGTTTCTGGGTGCACTTAGAACCTAGCTGTATTGTGGTAGCTTTTATGAAAGAATTTTAGTTCATCATGAATACTTCATAGATTGCTCCTATTCATACCACTGTGAACAGTCTGAACAGAGAAGTTAGGATTGTTTTGTCCTCATTACCCAGGGAGTGACTCCCTGGAGTCACACCCAGGGAGAGGACAACAAAGAAGTCATATAATTCCTCTTAAGAAATCTAAGTTTGTCCTAGAGAAATATTCATTACATATCATCTGAAATTTTCTATGATTTTCCTGTGAAATTAGTTTTATTGAGGATACAAACTGCAAATGATATTTAAGAGTAAAATTATATTTATAAATAAAGAGAAATGCCAGGCTCAATGAGATTCAAACATTGTGAAATATCTTAATTTTTGGCTAAAAAGCAAATATTTTTGCTTGGACCAATATGCACTCAAATTCTCATTTTTAAAATGTTTATTTCATGTTAATTTCCTTTACCCAATGTTAAAGAGAAAATTTTAAAGCTTAGGAAGACATGAGAGAGGAAACATGAAATCCTGCTGGAAACTGAGGTGGGTGAAATAAAGCTGTTTTCTATATAACAAAATGAATGACAAGAAGAAAAAGGCAGATTGGGTCAAACTCACCCTTGATTGAACTCCCCTGAAATCAGTGGTGATTCAGGAGGATTGAATGTGTCCAATCACATTTAGGTCTTTCAGATCAGTGTCTTAGTGATTCAGCTGAGTCTTAAAAGGCTTGCAGGAGAGAACTGGGAAGTATCTATGGTACAGCAATATCCACTCTGTCTCCTACACTTAAATGCTTCAAGGTGCCACAGAACGGTGTCCCAGAGCAAAACAGTGAAACATGGAAAGAGGAGAATAATTTGCATTGTGAGTGTTTTGATTTGTCTGGTCTCAAGAGTAATCAGTTTGCATTGCAGGGCTGTCCATCTAGCCTGCTTTGGCCTCCACTGCATTTAACTAAAAATAAAATAAAAAACAAATAGATAAAAACTGCTGGGTTTTGAAACCTCCCAGGTTTTTAGACATTATTGCAATGGCTCCCTTAACTGCTGTTGAGACTTTTAAAGTCCTACAGCAGTGAAAAGGGAAAATGATTTTAAGAATGTGGATAAAGTTACCCAGTTCTATAGTCACAGACAAGGGGTCTCATTGTAAACCATTCTGTTTTAAAAAAGCCAAACACCTCTGACAGGAGTCAATCCATGAAGAAATAAAAAATAAGGTTAGGAAGAGGAAATATGAGATCTACTGTAAACTATTTCACTGATTTTGTGTGATGATGTGTTGTAGTTTTCTGTTAAGAGCATAACACATGCTCCTTTGTTAGTGACAAAAGCATCTCATGGAAAAAGGGAATGGTGTCACTGTACTGTGTAGGGGCAGGGAACAGCATGCAAACTGCACTGCTCTTGAACTGAGAGCTCAAGTCCTTGAGGGTTCAGCCAGGTGGAAAGGTATTTCCAGAGAGAAAAGGGGGGAGTGAGGTGGGCAGGAGGTTATGGTGAGTGAATCCCTGGCAATGTGGTTCCATCGGCCCAACCCTGCACAGCCATATGGGGACACACATGTGAGGCTGCTGGAGCATTTGCAGAGCAGATGTTGGCAGAGGATTTCTGACCCCAATGGAACTCCCTGCCCACAGTTCAGTCTCTGTTCTGGGACAAAGGTTAACCCTCATGTGTTTCAGTACTTTGTGGAGCTAAAGCATATTGTGTGCGTGTCTCTACACTGAAATTCCCTTGGCTGCTTCTGCTGGCGCTGCTGCCAAAAGGGGATCAGTCTCAGGCCCTTGGAGCATTCAGAGTTCCTGAAAAGAGAGTCAAAAGAGTTACTTCTGCACAAGGTCATCCTGGGATTTGGACCTATTTTTATTTCTGTATGCCAAGCTCTGTTCCATACAGAAACTATTTTCAATTCTCTGGTGCTGATGCTACCTGAAGAGAGTTCCCAGCATAATTAGCTGCTTGATGCACCTAACTCCTCCTCACATGTTTGGAAATCTGCTGTTTAATTTGCAACTGTCGAGTGGCTTGTTTTCTGAGAAAATGCAGATATCATTGCAAAGGGGTTTTCTCTCAGAAAACCTCTTTAAAAGGGTGTGAGGTACAGCATACATAACTGCTATATAGAGTGAAGCAAAGATGCATTTTCTGAATGCATTCACATATTTGTCAACTTGAAAACATTTGAAAAAAGTTATTTGAATGCTTCTCATCCTGAAATTTTCTGGGACGTGGCTGAGGAAGTGTTTTTGTAATTTAACAATTCTTCAGCTGAGACTTAACCGTGGTGATATAATTTTAATGTGATAGTTTAGGCATCTGATACTTGATAAATTATGTCTTTATTTTCAATGCAGAATATACATAACATCACATCTCAATTTTTTTCATGGCAGCTGTACAGCATGAACCAAAGTGTGCTATATCACACCGTATCTTAAACCATATATTGGGATGAAGCCATGGCCTTTGCACTGCTGAGGCAGTTATTCATAGTCCCACAGACAAGACAGAAAGCAAAGTAGGAGTTGCCAACAGCAACTAAACTGCCAGTGATCCAGCTAAGGGTCACTGGAGCTTGGGGAAATATCTTTGCCACCTGCCATCCCTCATTAGGCAGATCTTTGGAAATGGTGTGGAAGTTCTTTTTTGTTATCAAAGCCCCCCAGTACAGGAAAATCCTTCAGCAATGAGAGGGAGCATAGTCACTTTCTCCTGGTAATAAAGCAAGGGGAGACCAAAGCCCATGCGGCCCAAGACCTAATTAAAAAAAGAAAAAAAAGGAAAAAAAAAGAAAAAAAGAAGTACTAATACAGTGCCCATAAGGAAGGCATCTCTGCATACACATTTGGCAGAGTTACATTTCAATAGGGTAACTACGGCATCCTTCAAGCTGTCCCTAAGGAAAGCTGCTCTGTGCATTGCTGCAGAGGTAGATTATCTCTGTCATTCCTTGCTTCATCTTTTGCACTGGATTTTAAGAGGGCACTGCTTTTAGCTCAGAGGGAAATGTGTAGTACATGGAGTAACAAAGAGTCAGATAAAGTATACAGAGGAGAATGTGCATATCAAATGTCAATTTCAGAAAAAAGATTTTTTTATTTCTGTGCAAATAGCCCCATGGAGTGTATAATGCCCATATATGTCTGGGAATGTCTCCATGGCCATAAAGAGAATATACTCTACTGTGCTAAAAAAACCAGATGATATATGCTGTGGTAATTAGAGCAGGGCCACAGACAGACTTAAGGTCATGTTTGGAAACATATTTGATAATTGTACTGTGTCTGGGGAACTGACTGTGCAGTAAGGAAATTCTTAGCATTTTAAGCTAAATTTTTTGACTATACAGCAGAGGGCACTCGTGGTATTGAATTGACCATAGAGTTGCTGGTTTTGTACTAGAAAAATGAAAAAAAAAATTACTTAGAAGACAAAGACGTGTCAACAAAGACTAAAGAAGCTGGTTGATGGTCTGTGTTCCATGTGTGTATTTGTAAAGCTAAACTTTCATGTCTCTCTAGCATAAATAGGTATTGAATAGTAAATTACTCTAGTACAGAGCTCCAGATGGATCTTTATGTAAAGCCCATTAAAATATTGCCATAACACCTTTCAAGGCTTTAAATTAATTTTCTACTGTGATTTTGTGCTGGCTATTTTTTTCCCAGGGTATTTCCAAGATATTTATGATTTTAAATTACCTTGATATGAAATACCTGCTCCAAGACTTCCTGAATATTTAAGCTCTGAGCTCTGAAAAACTGCCGCTATAAAAGAAAGGATCTTTTTACTACATTCTTCCTGCCATTAGGAATCTTACTGCCATATGTCAACCTCATGTAAACCTCACCAGCTGGAAGGGAGGACTAGCAAGATATTGTCTAATATATTTTCTGCTGGCCATGGTCACTTTTTTGGATTATTTGCTCCCCTGTACTTTGGCAGCACCAAGTCTGCTTAGTGTGGTCTTGTCCTAAAAACTGCATTTTGCTTCCTGTATTGCCTAAGAAGAGAGCAAAAAGTCAAGTAATATAAATAAATTCAAAGTTAAATCAAATGGTGGATGAAGAAGCTAAGATTTGCTCTCACTGCCACCTGGAAAATCTTGCAGAGAGATGGCAATATAGATATTCTGTATTTATATATTAAACAAGGTGTGGCTTAGACACAGAAAGATCAGACATACCAATACATGTGAAAACATGTTTAGACCTTTGTAATCACATATCACAAAATGGTGATCCTGTCTTCAAAATTATAGACTCAGAGAAGCTGTCAATTAGTCAGTAACCAAACTTCTATTTGAAGTATGCACAGCTTTGAATTTTACAGAAACCTGAAGGTGTCAGATTTCCCTGGAGGTCTTTGACAGATCGTTGTGCTGAGGCATATATTTGATTGAGACATCCCTAGCACAGGACTAGGGAGAAGAATAAATGTAAAAGCCACAGGCAATTTTGGCCTTCAGTACAAGGAAAAAACTGTTCTATGTGAATGATTCATTGTTTCAGTCAATAACCAAAAATAGGAAGGATATAGGGAATTTATCTTCAGAAGATAAAAGCATTTATTTCAAAAATATTTTTGCAACTGAGACATGGAAACATTTTGGTTTGGGTTAGACAACATTTACTGATCAGTCTCATAACTGGATAATTTATTTGTTGTAATGATGTACTGTATTCGAGTAAAATGATTTTTTTTCCCCATGGAGTGTATATGTAATGATGAAACAGGAATGCTGGATGAAGCAAAGGTTAAGGGAATGTTGGGAGATACCATCAGGTTCAAGTATTTGGAACAGGAGGGAAGTGCTTTCAGTGCTTGCAGCATGGCTTGGGGTCATCAGTTTTATGGAGGCCAGAAAAGAGCAGCTGGAGGGACTTGGTGCATACATAGTCTGATGTTGAGGGTGCTTGCTCTCCCATGGCCTTTCTTATTTCTTAGTCCTTTTTTTGTTCTATAAATGCTATAGTTTTCCTGGTCTTTCAGGGAATCCAGGATACAGGACTGAGAGCAGACAGTCACAAGAAAGAAAAGTAGAGAAACTGTATGGCATCCTACAAAGCTGGCCTTTTGTGGTGAATTGGGCTGAGAAGAAGATTCCTGTACTTCTGCAAGCTGCCTGTGCCTCACCAGTCTTGTACACAAGGATAGCTGGCAGTTCTGAAGGCAGACATAGCAGGCTGAGTTCTCATCCCAGTTTCAGTGGAGACAAAAACATTGCACCAGTGCAATGGTAAAATAATTGGTTTGTTGTGTTTCTGTTTTATTACTTGTTAATGGAATTCATTATTCAGTCCAAGTCCTTAGGGTATAAGTTTTAGAAGAATTTTGAAAATGAGAAAGGAAAAACAAATTACTGGGGAAAAAAATGGTGACAAAAATGCTGATACAATAAATTAACTATCACAGATGATGGTTAATTACTATTCAGTAGCAAAAGTAATGGGTTACAGATCTTAACTAAGGACCTTAAAATTGATAAATTGATATTAGGCTCTAATAGAATTCTTTTGACCACAACAGCAGGTTTTTCTTCATAACTGTGTAAGAAAAATGGGAACTATGGCCCTTTTCACCTGCTTTTTTGAAGATAGTTTTACTACACTTGGACTTTTGCGAACGAACTTGAATTTTAGTGGTTAGAGTGTTTCTCCACGTCTTGCTCAGCACCTCTGAAGAGACAAGTGACCTTGTGAGCCTGCAAGGAAAAGGAAGGTTTGTAGAGCAGCCACCCCTCATCTAGTCTGGTACATTATCCTAAACCCATGAAGCTGATGCTCAGGAGCACAGTTGCTGGCAGAGGGAAGGGATGGAGGAGTGGGAGCAGTAATACCTAACGCTACAGCCACAGGGCTCTTCAGAGCCATGGGACAGAAGCTGCAGAGAGAGAAGTTGAATGACTTGCTCAAGGTTGCAAAACACATTAGTTTCATGAATCTTTCATAACAAGAATGATGTTTTATAAATAGCACATACAGAGAGATCAAACAGAGAGATACAGCTCAGACTTTCTAGTTCCCTTCACATTTTTTAACTATTATATTGGCTTTCTCTGCAGTAAATTATTAAAAGTGAGATGAGAACACTTGCTAGCTCTGAACCCTTATAACAGGTTTTTTTAAAAATGCAGAAATGAATTCTCAAAAACACATTGTCTGAATATATAATTAGAAAAAATGTCTTTCATTAAATGAATGTTGTGAGATGAAAGTTAATATATTTTCCTGCTTTGGGATTTTGCTTAGGTTTTTTTGTTTGGTTTTTTTTTTGGGAGTGTTGGAGGTTTTTTTGTAGTTTTTTGTTTTGTTTTGGTATTTTTGTTTTGAGGTTTTTTGTGGTTTTGGGAGGGGTTGTTATTTTTTTGTTTGTTTTGTGTTTTGTTTTCTGGTTTTTAAGAAATGTCTCTTTTTTTTTTTTGCACAAAACGAATCCATTTGAAGCCTGGAGTAGAAAACTGTTGCCTTATGGTATTTTGTTTTCCTGAATATGTGTACTAGCCATCTGGGTACTCTGGGTTATAAATATACTTTAAGCTTGCTGTAGTTTCTAAGACTTCACTTTTGGCTGATTTATGAAAAATTTCATTAATCTCGGCAACAGAGGAATCTTGAACTGAGCAGCAGATTGAAAATGAACCAAAGGCTGGGGACTATAAAAACTGCCACACATGAATCAGTACTGAAGTTCTTAAAATGGTAATGATAATTTGTAGTGTAAAGGTCTTTTTTCCCCTTTGCAGTAAGAATTTTTTGAGAGTTTTTCAAGGTGCCAATGAAACTGCCAACCCTGCAGCTACAGGGATATTATTCAGCATTTAAATAAATGGCTATTCTCATTTCTGTGTTCAGTACACATTTGCTACTGAGTGTCTCTCTGCTGCTGGTGCCAAACAAAAGAATTGAAGAGGACATATCATTAAACTGGATGATGCTCAGCATGCTTCTTTATTTTAATTATTTTTTAAATTCTTATAAGCAAGTTCTTTCCCCATGATCTGCATGACACTCAGTTTTGGAGACTTGCTTCTAGTTAAACTCTGGTTCAGGAATCATGTTTGTATAGACAAAGATTTTTACCCATAACAAACAGGAGTGTTCACTTGTTTTTCATATTATCTGTTGTCTTGTCTTGCAATGTGTAAAAAGGTTAGCGCCTGGAATACTCTGATAATTCCTATCTTAGTAGATTCCTACTTTACTAACTTTTGCCTTTTGAGATGCTTGTCCTTTCCTTCAACTCTCCCCTGAGTTACATTTCTTTTAGGTATTCGTTGTTGTTGAACTTCTTATCTGCCATCCGCCCATGCACATTGTTCATTGGAATGTGCAGGAGAACTAATGTATGGCTATTTCTTATCTTATTGCCAGCTGCAGCTGATATACGTATCTGTGCAGAAAAATAATATTAGAAATTCTATACCTGTTCTCACTATCGAATTTCAAGAAATTGGTACAGTTGACTGAAAGGACTTGAGAAGCCTTTGTTAAGAGAACACAGTTATTTGAGATTAATTTAATGTTCTCTTTTCTTCCTTTTTTTCAGACGATTCAAACTCCAGAAGGACCAACACCAAACAAATTATGAATGTTGAACAAGATGACCTTACATCCACAGCAGATAATGATAGGTCCTAGGTTTAACAGGGCCCTATTTGACCCCCTGCTTGTGGTGCTGTTGGCTCTTCAGCTTCTTGTGGTGGCTGGTCTAGTGAGGGCTCAAACCTGCCCTTCTGTCTGCTCCTGCAGCAACCAGTTCAGTAAGGTGATTTGTGTACGGAAAAACCTTAGAGACGTGCCAGACGGCATCTCCACCAACACCCGGCTACTCAATCTCCATGAGAACCAGATCCAAATCATTAAAGTTAATAGCTTCAAACATCTGAGGCACCTAGAAATCCTGCAGCTCAGCAGGAATCACATCAGAACAATTGAAATAGGGGCTTTCAATGGTCTGGCCAATCTCAACACTTTGGAACTCTTTGACAATCGTCTGACCACGATCCCAAATGGGGCTTTTGTATACCTGTCAAAACTGAAGGAACTGTGGTTGAGAAACAACCCCATTGAGAGCATCCCTTCTTATGCTTTTAACAGAATCCCTTCTCTCCGGAGGTTGGATCTGGGGGAATTGAAAAGGCTTTCATACATCTCAGAAGGTGCCTTTGAAGGTCTGTCCAACTTGAGGTATTTGAACCTTGCCATGTGCAATCTTCGAGAGATTCCTAACCTTACTCCGCTTGTAAAACTGGATGAGTTAGATCTTTCTGGGAATCACCTGACTGCCATCCGGCCAGGTTCTTTCCAAGGGTTACTGCATCTTCAGAAATTGTGGATGATACAGTCCCAGATTCAAGTGATAGAAAGGAATGCTTTTGATAACCTTCAGTCACTTGTAGAGATCAACCTGGCACACAACAATCTAACACTACTGCCTCATGACCTGTTCACACCACTCCGCCTAGAAAGGATCCACTTGCATCACAATCCTTGGAACTGCAATTGCGATATCCTTTGGCTCAGCTGGTGGATTAAAGACAAGGCACCCTCCAATACTGCATGCTGTGCCCGTTGCCACACGCCTCCCAGTTTAAAAGGAAGGTACATTGGTGAGCTGGACCTGAATTACTTCACGTGTTATGCTCCAGTCATAGTGGAGCCACCAGCAGACCTCAACGTCACAGAAGGCATGGCTGCAGAGATGAAATGCCGGGCATCGACCTCCCTGACCTCCGTATCCTGGATTACTCCCAATGGATCCGTAATGACGCATGGGGCGTACAGAGTTCGGATTGCTGTGCTCAGTGATGGCACATTAAATTTTACAAAGGTAACTGTGCAAGACACGGGTTTGTACACATGCATGGTGAGTAACTCTGTTGGGAATACCACGGCTTCTGCCACGCTGAATGTGACCGCCCTGGATAACCCTGGCTACACGTACTTTTCAACCGTCACGGTAGAGACTGTGGAACCTTCTCAGGATGAGGCACAGACCACAGAGCAGGTTGGGCCCACACCAGTTACCAGCTGGGAAACCATTAACATGACAACCTCACTCACTCCACAGAGCACAAGATCAACAGAAAAAACGTTCACCATTCCTGTGACGGACGCAAACAACGGGATCCCAGGAATAGATGAGGTTATGAAGACTACCAAAATCATAATTGGTTGTTTTGTGGCTATCACTCTCATGGCTGCTGTGATGCTGGTAATTTTCTACAAAATGAGGAAACAGCATCACCGGCAGAACCATCATGCTCCGACACGGACTGTAGAGATCATTAATGTGGATGATGAGCTTACAGGTGACACACCCATAGAGAGTCATTTGCCCATGCCAGCAATAGAGCATGAGCACTTAAATCACTATAACTCTTATAAATCTCCTTTCAACCACACAACAACAGTTAACACAATAAATTCAATACACAGTTCAGTGCATGAACCGTTATTGATCCGAATGAACTCAAAAGACAATGTTCAAGAGACTCAAATCTAAAACATTTATGACATTAAGGGGTGGGGTGGGGGGACAACAAAAGATGGTTTATAAAACAAATGACACAAATGACTGGGCTAAATCTACTGTTTCAAAAGTGTCTTTACAAAGAAAAAGAAATTTATTTATTAAAAATTCTATTGTGATCTAAAGCAGACAAAATTATGTGTATTCCTCAGAACCTGTTTTTGCTGCAGTTATTTACCCTCCTCATTCCTGTTTTCCTGCCCAACCTACCCTGACTCCCATTTGCCATATTTTTCATAGGAGATCTTGATTCCCTAAAAGAACTGATCTAGGAAATTTTGTAAGAATTCTGTTACACTTTGGAAATTTTTATGGTGAATTCTAGTGGTGAGATTCGGTCTATTTTGTCACTTTCTCTTTTTTCTTTTGTTTTCTCATGCCCTTTTTGAAATTATTCAGCAGAGAATGGAGTAATAACAGGAACTTTGCAAGTGAGAAAAACAAGTAAACCTTTTTTTTCTCCATGTAATGATTTGCTCTGTATTTGCCGAAAGCACCATTCTGTGAAAAAAATGGAAAAAAAGGTAAAAAAAAAACCAAAAAACCAAACAAAAAAACCACCAAAAATTAATTTACTTGTGAAAGCCTATAAAACCCATGATCTTTTAAGCAATTCTAAAACCAGAATTTGTAGTTCAAACACTAAACTAAGATTATAAATAAAATATTGGTTTTTTTCTGTACTTGGATATAGCTCATTCTTAGTGTGGCTTTAAACATCAAAAGTTTGTTAAAATTCATATGATAATCTGCTCTGATGGTCCCAAACACAATCACTTTACAGAGAATAATTAAACCATTTTGGATCATTACTGAAGGATATCACAGTTTTCATTTTAGTTTATTAAAACCACATACTTGCAAACAAGGGTGTTTGATTTCTAATGCAAGATTGAGATCATTCCTTCTAATGGTGTTTGCAATTATCTCTATTATATCACAAGATGCTTTTCACAATTCAGAAAAGTTTTAAAAGGAGCTTCTGTTGTCACTGAATTTATTAGAAAGAACCGAAAACTTTTTTTTCTGTTGTTTTTTATTATTTATAACTGTCAATAAGAAAATCCATCTTTATATCAAAGGTAGTGGTTTCCAGTTCAGTTGTTCTGGGACTTCTAGGCACAAATATGAAAGAAGCTTATCCATAATAATACCTGTACTAAGAGCTGTATCCCTATGTGCAAAATCAAATCAAAAGGCTGTTTATGGAGTAAATCACAAGAAGAAATCTGAGCATTTGAGCTTAAAAAATAGAAAGAACAAAGTCAGACAAATCAGAGGATAAGTTATTGTAATTTGCATGACAGTTAGACTCCCTGTAGAGTACCCAATTTCCATTAATTTGAATTCAGACTTATTTACCAATGGGAAATGCACACCCTTTGGCTTTCTGTTTATATACATTTGCTGGATTTAGCTTATTGGTGTAGCACTGGTGGATATTGTGCATACTGAAAGCTAAAAAGAAGGCTTTCCATAAGAAAACCCACTTCAGGACATTGTGTTCTTCCAAGCAGGAGTTCTGCCAAATTAAACTTCTTTATGCATTGGCAGATGAACAGAAGCATTTTAAGATGATTTAAATTAGTTAAAAAAGGAATCTTTTATATAATTTCTGAACATCTTTTCACCTGTTTGCTTTTTTAACCACCCTTCCCGAGGGTTTTTGGTGTCTTGTGCTGGGTAAATAACATTCTTAGCAAAATCTGTTTGGATTTCCTTTCATGGAACAGCATGCAGGATGAAGACCCCACTGAAAAATATACTTCTATTCTGTAAGTTTAAGATGGAATTCCAATAGGTTGAGGAGGTAAACATCTCCTGTTGGATGCACAGTTCTCAAGGTTGCAAGTGAATGTTGTAGTACGAAGGCCTGATTTAAAGAGGACACAGTGGAGATAGGTGACAATGAATCACACCCTGCAAGGAGTCTGATAAGTGTAATACTGAGTGAAACCCAAAGTTCTACAACAATCTCTAAGAAACATTTGGCAAGGCATTGTCCTTTGATGTGCTACATGAAAAATAATATCTACTCAAAGGGAATTTTAATAGAGGGCACAGATGGACCTGAATGTAAAATATTGCAGCTGTGATTCCTAGGTTTGCCTGTTTCTTCAGAGTGCAATGGAGTATTTCATTGGTGATTTCTTTTAAGCACTGTGATAGATGCTGTACAAAACTACTACAGTTACAC
The DNA here is from genome assembly GCA_013398995.1 of Alaudala cheleensis. NCBI lineage: Eukaryota > Metazoa > Chordata > Aves > Passeriformes > Alaudidae > Alaudala > Alaudala cheleensis. The sequence continues at coordinate 137,302 of VWYE01015421.1, forward strand.
ATTCCCATGTGTTCTTTACCCATCTGGCTAGTAACAGTCTGTCCATGGCCAATGATAATCTAAAAACTGAAAAAAAATTCCATTCAGGAAACCTAATTCTGGGCTATTTAAATCTGTAAGTAATGGGTTTATGTTAACAAATTATGGCTACTCTAACCAATATTTGTGAAAGCAGTTATGGTCAACATCTTTTTATAAACATATAGTATTTTACTAACCCTAGAGTTGGTTAGTAGGAGGCCTATAAGGAAACAGCTATTGTCGAGTGCAACAGTGAATCAATGGCAATCTCTGATCCTTTTTGCAGTAATACAAAATCCTATCAGTGACTGTTTTAAAAAATATATTCATTCTTATTGAGTGTTAATCTGGTTTTATTGGCCAATCAAAAAAACAGATATTCCTGTTTGTTCGTAATGAGTATAAAGGACAAAAATTTAAGTGTGTTTGGTTGGGTAAGTATATATGTGTTACCTGTCAATCATATTAGTTATGATTTTCCCATCATGTTCCCTATCCCTCTTGGAACCACAGATATCCCTTCTGATTCCTTCCTACTTCCACAAAACACTTTTGCAGGTGAATTAAATGCCAGAGTTAGAGAAGATCATGGTTGGATTTATCAACTGGGCTCTGCAATAAAGGGAGTGTTGTGCTCTCTTGTTTTGATGTTCAAATCACATGCCAATGCTTCCTGTTACTGGTCCAGAGACAACAATGTTAAGAAGGAAACCTGTATCTCCTGTATGACAGAGCATAACTTACAGAAGGTTCTAATGAAATTTCTCTTGCAGGTGACCACATTTTGTGTGATGTAAAAAAAATGTGCAAAAAAAATTGTGTTCCTGATTATGATCTATAGCTTTCTAGTGGGCTCTTGAGAAATGATGAATTATTGTTCAGTTCACTTGATGGAGTTTGAAGATGTTTATCTGCTGTCCTGTACAAATAGAAACTGCAAAGCATTTTCTTTCTGGAATTTTCGTCAAAATCTTGCCAATCGTGCCATATACAGAAATAAGATGTGAAAAGCAAACCAAGTGAGTTCCATTCAATTCATCATAGAAGATGGACATTTTATTTTCCTTCAAAAAGGGCTAAATGTATGAAAAGTAATAGAATAATTGTATTTTTTGCTAAAATATTCTAACACATTAAAAATTATATTTAATCATTTAAAGATTCCCTGTCCCCACTGATCACAGGTTGACCACAGAATTAGAGAAAAGACAAGTAAATTAATATTGTACTTTGTTATATCAGTTTCATAACAGCTGTTACAAGCTTTTATATGTCAGATGTGACCATCAGTGCAATCTTTTCAATGAGGAGCATGGAAAATCTCTTCAGCTTTTTCCCCACTCTCTTAAGGTTATGTGCCATTTTTACATGAGATAAATACATAATTTTTGAAATTTGCCTTTTTTTTTCCCCTTTTTTTTTTATGTCCAGGAGTTGAAGGTCTAAGAAATATTAGGAGCTATTCTGCATTTTCATACCAAAAGAAGTAAATGAAGAAATAATTTATCCTTATCTTCAAGATGCAATAAAAGCAGTTAGACTTTAGTGCTTGGGTTTCTCTTTTTCTTAGTCGAACTATTTAATTTTTCTTAGTCAGACTATTTAATTTATCTTTTTCTCATTTGTGCAGGTTTTGCCAAGAAAAATCTCATTCCTAAAATTTGATCTGCAGTTAGTCCAAAGGTGTTGGTGGATATTTTATGACAGGGGTGATGTTATATATTAGTATTATAAAAAGCTACCACATGGAGACACCGTCATTAACATAGAAGAGATTGATCAGCAGGGGATGGGCTTGGGGAAGTTCTGGGAAACCTACCAGGAAAATCTACAATTCCTGTTGGCCCTGCAACTTCACTTATGGTGGTGCCCTATGAAAACACTGTGGTTGTGTCTAGTTTATGGCTGGAAGAGCACAGCAGGTCGGAAGAGATTGGGAGCAATTTCATCGACTGCTCCCCACTTAAGGCATAGATGCAGAAGTAATCAGCATAACAACTAATAGCTCAGGTCCAGACATGCACTGTATGATTGGAAATGAGGACAATTTATTTGTTTACCACATTTGATCACAAGTAGGTTGTAAGGCTTAATGCGCACTAAACAATGGAAAACTTGGAGAATAAGCAAGGTCATGGATTTACAGTCTAAGTTTTACGCTGATGGCAAGATCATGCTTTGAAAAACAATGAATGTTGGTTTGATTGATTCTAGGATAGTTTTTTTCAGTATTAACTCTATCAAAACAAATGAGATCTGTCCTTAATAGTTACACGCTATTTATTTCAATCAGAATGAATCATGATTTTGTTAGGTAAGAAATGTGTAAGGAAAATTTAGTTTCATTTTTCTTGATTTTACTCCTTGCTGTCATGTTTATAACATACATCCAGATTGTCTGGTAATCAGAGTGCTCTCCAAAGGGCCAAATCAATGAATTCTGACTGACTTTCATGAGACAAATGTAGTGCAACTCCAGTGAGGGGGGAAACACTGAATTGATTACATCATCAGATAATTTTATGGCCATCTTTTGTAAAATAAGAACGGGAAAAATAGTTTGTCATTATTGGGAACTTTGAAAAAAAATCTTCTGTTAAGATAGAAATTCTTAGCAGAAAAAAAAAAAAACAAAACAAGACAGAATAAAATAGAGTATTATTGAACTTGAAAGGAACAATAAGATATAATGTTTAAAGCAATAAGTGGGATTTATATATGCCATAAAATCTTTACATATTTTCTGACAGCACAATTTGCAAACTCAAAAATTAGTTACTTTTTTGTGTATCATGCAGCTTCTGCAAGGATTCTAACTGCTTTATCCGTACTTTTCTGTTTTCTTCTTCCATTTTGCAGAACATGTAAGGTAAAGTCTGGACTTTTAGCTCTGCAACAAGTTCTCACACAAAGTATGAAAGGAAATTCTCATAAATCATCCAAATTCCACTTACTGAAGGTGCATGTCTGGTGCTCTGGGGCTTTTTTCAATCTACTTGAAATGGCTTGTGCAGTGAGAGATTGCTTAGTTTCTTTGGCTCTCTGCTATTATAGCAATATATGATTAATATCTTAGTTGGAGAAGTTGTTGCATGGATTATACTCTCATCAAATTTAAAAGATAAACTGCAATTGCATTTTATTTTAGTAAAACATTTTGAACTCTATTGACTTGAAAAAATACTTCTGTTCCTTTCACAGTAGTGAAAGTATTTCTCAGTTAAATGCAGTATTTCTCAGTTAAATGCAACTAAATTGCATAAAGACAAAGAAAAAAAAAACCCAAAAAATTTAAAAATAGGAACTACCTTGGAATGCTCTGCATGCAGTGGGTCTGTATGTGTGTATTATTTAAAAAGTGGTTCTACAGAGATTAAAGGAATAAAAGAAGAAATGTATAAAAAAGAAAATAAGGGAGAATAAATGAACCAAGAAAGACTCTAGTAAAGCAGAACTGGAGTTAGTGGACCACAGAATTAATCCAACCCCTAAAACTAATTTAATTCTGTAAGATGTAATTCGATTTGATTCAATTTGCTCATTAAATTCCTCAAAAGGACAGTTAGTTGTCTAAAAAGGGGGTGGAAGGCCTAAGTTCTGTTTTTGTCAGTACCCATGTGATATCAAGCAGGTTTTCCTTTTCCTTGCCCTCCTGGGCTCTACATTTCTGTTGAGCTGTTCAATTATTGTTTTCTGGAAGTGCCTTCCTGAGGTACCCCCCTGTCCAGCCTGTGCTGGGAGTGAATCCCAATGGTCAGTGAGATAAAGACAGGTCACTTTTGTGTTCCTAAGCAGAGCCACTGCAGTGCTTGATGTTTAAATTGAATAATTCCTAGACAACTCGTTCCTATTTGATAATGAAAACCAGTTTCATAAATACTGTATATGTTTTGAATATTGTATACAAGATTAAGGTTGTTGATCACATCAGGCATTAATTAACTGTCTTCCACATTGAAAGAGTATTTTTTTGGTTTTTTTTCCCTGTTGGAATATGGTGATGAAGAAAGATCAAAAACAAGAATTTGATCAAGTTATAAAGACTTGAAAGACTTATTAATGCCTTTGAATATTAAGACCATAAAAGGATTATAAATTGAATAAAACTACATTTAAAAAATTAGAAAAGACAGTAAGTAGCAATGCTCTAAGATTCATAGAAAGAAAATGCCTAAACAAAATCATCAGGACCTTAACAGACTGAATAAAACAGAGGAATTGGCAACTTTCACAGCTTTTGCTAAAACCTCCTTGACAGAGATTGTTCTGTTCTCCTACTTTTATTTCTTAAATAAATTCTATTTCCTGTGTCAGGAATGTTTCCATCAAGATGGACATGAGCAATTATTGTTGGAAATATTGTCCCCTCCTGTTTCTCTCTGGAGAAACACTGGCTCTGGTTGCTTATTTTTTCAACTCCCTGCTGATTCCTGACACTCCTGTGGGGAAGCAATCAATTCTGTACTGCAAAAAAAGGTTTTGTCCACCTCACACAACAATAAAATAATAAAGGGCTGAACCAGGCAATGAAGAAAAAAAAAATTAAATGCAGTGGTAGTGGTGAGGGAAGTCCTGAGAAAAGAAACATTACAGGAGGAGAAAAAATATACTGAACAGAAGAAGGAAGTTGAAGAAGAGTGTGAAGCTATTCTTTCCTTCTCATTTTGTGCATTGTGTTCCCTGGTACAACTGAATCATAGCTAAACCCATTGATGAATTAATTTTAAATACATCACATTGGAGACTCTTTTAGAGATTATTTTAAAAGTAATAAAAGTAACATTTCTTTGACTTGTGTGGGTCAAAAAATCACAAGTAACTAGGTTGTTATGATGTTTTACTAGGACACTTAAAGATTACTGTAGCAAGACAGTTCAGTTGGAATTCTGAAAAATAAACTGTTCATACTTTACAAGTAGAAAGTAATTTCCCAAAAGAAAAAGTAGAAATTTGAATTCTGGGAGAACCCAATTGGCAATTTCTGCATGTACATATAATTTTAACATTAACTTCTGCTGATTTTAAAATTGGATTTATAAACATTAACCTGAAAGAAACACTAGAATGCATAGAATGGACAAAGATGGAAGTAGTGAAATAATTAATTTAGTAGAACTTTCCACTTTTAACCTTTGAAGTTATTTTCAGTAATACAATATTTATTTCATTAGGACCTAAGAAGAGTCTTACATTTTTTCCTGTTTATCTCCTGAAGTGGGGATAACGTTTTAGGCTAATAGAACTGATATTAGAATTTTGGGGAAAAAAGAGGAAAGATGGCTTGTGAAATGTGGTAATTTTGCAGCGTGCTTTTTTTTGTTTGTTTTAAATTGTTTTTTCTTGCCTTTACAAAATAATATAATGAATTATAAAATAGAAAAATTGTCACTACTATGATGAAATTTCAGAAGGTGCAAGATATCCTTATTATTTCCATACAACATTTCTATGTCCCTACTGTTTTCTTAATTTTCATTCTAATTTTCTGCTACAAAAGGGTAGGAATGCCAAATCAGTCATCCTTATAATTTTTTTCATGACTCTTTAGATTATGAATATGCTGTTTTCTTTCCCTAATCAAATTGATATTAAATGGATTTTATTATGTTTCAGGTTAGAAGCGTTTTCCTTTGTCTCTATTTACAGTTTCAACGGTTTTCTGTACCTTCAGTTTCCATTCAACGTATTTTTTTAATTAAAAACCTGAGCATTTTAATTATGTATTTTCTCCATGATGCAGGGCTGTAGGATGCTGTGTTTCATCCCAAGCTTCCTGGTAGTGTCTGGTCTCATTCAGTACCCTCATAGCATTTTTTTTCTTCTATCACTCTCTGTCTCTAATTGAGAGACAGTGTCTAGGGTCATCAGGAATTTTTCCTGCACACAAACTCGAAGTGTTGATAGTAAATAGAAGTGCAGAACAGGATGACTGCCCAGCACTTCTTTTGAGGCATAGGAGCACAACATGGTAAATTCAAACTTTCCAGGTTTCTGTGGTAATTGTGGCTTGTCTGCAGATGTCAACAGAACAGCCTGACTGGAGTGAGGTAATTAATCTCTTGTGCGTATCTTAACACAGGAAGGTGTTACCTCTGAGGAGAACTATATCTTCTCTAAAGCATGTTTTGCAACCCAAGTGAAAATAAAGCTGTTAGGTTTTTTGTTTGTTCAGAGGGTTGTTTTCTTCATTTTTTTTTCTTTTTTTTAAGCTGTTCTTCTTATTTAAAATTTTGGAAATCTATTGGAAGTTTAGATTGCTGCTACCATATTTCATGCATGTTTGGTGGAGGTGCCACAAGATTGTCATTTAGTGGATATCAGTGAAAAATTGGATCAGCCTACTTTTAAATGGATGTTCCTTGTGCAGATCACAGATAATTATAGGTCTTTTTTAAAATGCCTTTTAAGTACTGATAGCACAGCTATGGAAGCACATTGCTAGGAATGATGCCAAAATTTTACAGTTGTGCAAATTCATCACATCTAATCCACTGGTAGTGGTCTGTTGCTTTAGTTTAATTTTAAATTTGTGATCTGATGTGTTGCTATATTGGTTCAGACGGGGAAATTATTTTGTTCTTTTAAAATGTTAATGAAGTCCTAAGAGAATTGATGTGCTGAGAACCAAGTCTTTCACATTGCTTTGCTGTGACAGTGCTGCAGCTTTGATTTTAAGGGTGCACCAGAAGCACATGAGAAGTGTTCATCTCTCCCAAGCAGTCTTCTGTAACAAATGCAGTTCTCTGTCTGGCATTTACTCTAAGATATATCAGACACATACCAGACACATTGCAAATAATCCACAGGATATTCATCCTTATTACCCTTAGGGGTAATAAGTATTGATACCTCTTGCTTCTGAGTTTGGCCTTGGCCTTCTATATCTTCATTTAAGTTTTCATCAAAGGCTCTATCTTACTGTAGCAACAAAGTATTTGACAGCTGACAGCCTGTCTTTGCAGGGCAAGTTATGCAAAATTAGAAGTGTCATCACTATATGTTTGCTGTTTAGATACAAACTGGTCTCTCTCCATCCCCTATGGAAACTTCCAATAATCTTGTTTCTCTGCAATCCTAATTGACACAATTAATTCTTTTTATTCCATTTCATTTCTCAGGGTGTTTCCAAGGAATGGAATAAGTAATGACAAGAAGAAAGCAGTTGGTGATTTTACTTCCAGAATATACGTACATCGTGATAATCATATAATCACAGAATGGCTTGGGTTGGAAGGGAACTTAAAGAACATCTAGACCTATAGATGATCTAGTTCCATAGGCAGGGACAATGTTTGAGTAAAGTGAAAAGAAAATACGACAAGAAATAGGTTAGTGAAGACACAAAGGTTTAGAAACAAATATAAATCCATTCATTCATCTATTGTAGACACACATATGTATACACACAGCATCCACTCTTTTGATGTTTTTCATGAGGTCTGCTCTGGAAAGCAATGCAGAGGCAGAGGAGATGTAGTGCACTTCTCTTTCTGTGGTTAGGCTGCCCACTGGCATCTGTGACAGAGGAGGAAAATGAGACAAAGAGGTTTCCACCAAAGGGAAAAGTTCTGGTGTGGACAGAGTCCCCCTAGCCCTGAGGTAAGAACTGACCCCATGCATACAGCGCAGTGAGTCTGGAGGATCTATACTACAAGAGAGTATGGTTCCTTATGCATAAACAGTGGGAAAGAGTACCCAAGTTTATGTATCTGAAAGTGTGAGAAAGTTAATATTTCTGTTGTAATTCTAGTTTTGACACTGGTCTTTGTAATCAGTATGTAAAAACTCTGCATTTCACTTTTTCTAGCCATTTACCCATTTGCAAAATGTGTTGGGAAGCCCAGACACGAAAGGCAGTGTGAAGTTGGTTCATTACTGCTGTTGCTGTCTTTGCTGGGATTGGACTATTTTTCTTTTCTTTTGCATTTCTCAGGCATTAAATGCTCCTCTCTGAGAATTTCAAATGGGAGGATCAATGAGTCACTGTCTCCAAGTAAAACTAATGCAGGATTTTATGGTATTGAAAGGATATGGCATCTTTAGTGCCTGTTGTGCACCTGTGACAGCTCTGCCAAAGGCATTGACAGTACAGTAAAATGGAGTGTGATGTGAGCAAATAATGGAACACCCTTGTTTCTCTTGTAGCTCTCTCAAACATTAGCTTTGGGAGGATGGGCAAAGCAATCAGCTGTTCCATCTTCTAGGAAGAAAGTGAAGGGATGCAGGAAAGGTACAAGCGCACATGCATGAAACAAGCAGAAGAGATGTCGAGATGGGGGAATGTATTTCACTTGGGAAAAGTTGTAGGATATATCTTCTCTATTCCTCATAGAAAAAGGTTGCTCTTGAATAAGTAAGCTTTGGCAGATTGTTGTGGGTAATTTTTGCCCTTTAAGAGCACATTCAAGCTTATCTGTTTCAATCTTATTTTAAATATGGACTGTGAGATGTTCCATGTTCAAGAAAATTGATTCAGCTAAAGGGCAGAAAGCTTTTCTGGAAAGGAAACAACACATTAAGCTAGAACTTAATTCCATCTTGTAAACAGTGGATATTCATGCTTATAGGGGTGAAGAGGAATTGCTGTCGTTCACTGCTTCACTAAATCTTTCCAGGGGAGCCTTTCAGGCAGTTTACAAATACTTGTTCACAATTTCCCTCCTCCTCAGCTGTTAGAGGGAAGTTGCCATAGAGTCTGGGTTGTTTCCTCCCAGTGAGAAGTGAGTGCAGTGAGCACCTGGGGCGTGGGGGCTTTCTCTGCCCGGGCTTTTCCCCAGGCTATATTTGGGCATGTTTGGGAGGGGAGGCTTTTGCAGCTCATGGATGGGAGGAGAAACAAGCCTGCAGAGACCCTGAAGGGATGTGACGCTGAGCTGTGCCCTTCTGTGATGGAAAACCAGATTTGTTAGGAACTTAGAGGTGTTGCAGAGTTTGCAGTTAGCAGTGAGTTGAGTGAAGGGCACAGTGAGCAACAGGAGGCATATTGATTTGTAAATAATTCTAGATCAGTTCTGTTTCCTTATATTTGTTTAGAAATCAAATTATTTTAGTATATATGAAGATATTTTAAAGTCTCTTACTTTTGTATTTTAAATAATTTTTCAAGATCTTTGGACTCAGTATGGGATCAAAGCAGAGCCAAAAAGAAATTCTGTTTTCTTTTTTTCCAAAGTAGAATGGCTAAGTATAAAAGAGCAATATAAATGCTGAAGAGTACGAGTGATTATGAAAGTTATTTGTATTTAAAATATTTTTTAAATCTAGTTTAATAATAAATTATTTTCAGCAGTACAGTCATTGAGCAAATCTTGCATAACCAGCACAGCTTAAACATTTTAAATGTATTTCTTTACCTGATGATTAACCTCACTTCATTGTTACTGCCAGTAGAGTAGCAGTATTAAAACTGGTAATTAGAACTGCAAATTGTTCTAATATCCAGAAGATATAATGAGGCAAACATATGCATGACAACAGTAAATTATTTATTCTCTCAGAACAGTATGTGATAAAAATTGGACCTGGATATGAGGGGGAAATTTGACTTTTTGTCTTTTAATATTGTTCATTTACAGGAGCAGGGGAAAGGGAAGTTATATTCTGTAGCTCCGTATTAAGGAGCTAACGAAAAACCCAAAAAAACGTAACCCAGAGAAAAATCTGGGGGATAGCGATGTTCTCCAAAGTGCCACAAGCTTTCCTGGCTCTAAAATCATTATCCCAAGGCAAAGTATAAAAGTTTCTGGACAATGTCATTGAAGAAAAATAATTTTGAAACAGATGAAAAGTCACAAAATATCAGTGTTTCAGTTCTTAATTTAGGAGAAATGGGTTGCATGGTTAAAACATACTCTTTTTTTGCCATCATGAATGATTGCCTAGGAAAATAATGTATTAGCAAGTATGGTTTTGTTGTTGTCATTGTCTATGTGAGTTAAGATAGAAATGTCAATAACAAATGAGTTTCTTTTTTGAGATAAATGAAAAATTTCATGTGATTTTACAAAATATCTGAGAGGACTTATTTTCATTATAGTTACGTTTTTCAGGGGATTTTGCTTCCTTAAGAGCATTCAGAGGTAATTTTTTTGTTTTAATTTAAATTTTAAAATCCTTTTAATGGAAAACTGCCCATGAAAGAGGCTGAGCAGTTGTCAGTTGTCTGTGGTTGTTGACCAGTGAGAAAAGGGGACTTCATTACAACTATAAAAATTGAGGAGAACACCTTATATTGGAGGAAGCCAGAGAGAATAGGTTGTGGAAGGGTTTGAGAGCAAGTTTTGCAGCTGGTCTGATGCAAAGGAGAGAGCTGTCACAGGCTGCAGGCCTTAGGCTACTGGGATAGGTGATCTCATTGAGCACCAGTCTGATGTAATCACTCTGTATATGCTGCTTTACTGCTTGGTACTGGACAATGCATTTGTACTTTAATAGAATCACAGTTTGAGATTCATGATATGTAACAATACCAAAACTGTTCAGTGAATGTCTGAGGTCCTGCTTTTTTTTGCCTACCCTTGGTGGTGGCCCAGTGCTGTGATGCTGGTTTTGCCTTCAAATGAAGCTCTGCATATCCTGAGGCATAAATGATGTTATCATCATTAACTGCTACAGCTGGCTCTGGCTTAAACTCTTCAAGAAGGCTAAGTCTTAACCAAAGAACCTCAAATACTTGGTAGATGAAGTTGCACATTCTAACTTGGTAACTGGTATGTGTGACATCAGTCAATTTCATTTGAATTCAGTGCCTCAGGACTGGCTGTGAAGGCTGTTTAAATAAGTTTTATGCTATCAAAAATATGCTCCTCTTACTGTAACTATTATCTGTCTTCCAGCCTTCTCCAACGACTTTCTCATCTGCAGGATTTATTAACTGCTTTTACTAGTTTTCACGATATCATCATAAATTAACAAAATTTCCACAGCTCAAAGTCTTAGATTAAAAACAGAAACAAGACAAAACAAAACACAAAAATCCTCCAAAAAAACCCACACAAAACAACCTACCCAAAAGTACCCCACACCTGTATGTATGTATGTGAAAAGCAAACAGGAAACTCTGTGTGCATGTGTGAGAAGCAAAACACTGAAATTTAAGAAATTTCTGATGTTTTTATATCCAGAGAGCAAACAAGATGTTTGCAAAAACAATAAATGCTCTACACCTTCCCCCCATGCCCCCAGGCAGTATTTATTTTGTGGAAGGATTTTCCCTTAAAAAGCACAACATATTCAGGGTTATGTAGCTAGGCCTTTTGAAATCAGACTCTGGCTGCTCAGGCAACCATGACCACATTTTAAATTGCTTGATTATTTGTCTATGGGGGATGACTGTTTTATTGCCTGAAATAACACAATTATGTTGCATCCCTCAATGCAATGACTGTCAAAAAGAGTAGATAAAGAAATAGACTGAGCTAGTTTTGAGTATATTTTGGACAGTAATTATTTGAGGATACAAACAGGAACTGTGAGGCAATACCCGAGAGACTGGAAATCTCACTTCTGAATAAACTTTATTTAAAATGTGTTCAAGCTTCTAAGATTATTAACCCTCTTTTGTGCTGCAAGCTGTGTAGACTAGAAGTGATTAAAATTGCACCTGTTTGCCAGTGAATCTATTCCACTGCAGTGTGGAAGAAAGAGCATAACTCACCTGTCAGAGAATGTTTGCAACCAAAAAGAACTGAGCTGTGCTGTTCCTGAATTGTGTGGCAAAGAGTCACTTTCACTTCTCATTGAAATTCTGTAAATTAAATCTATTCTTTTATTTGAATACATAAGAGTGTTTTTTATACCTTCTCTTTTATAATGGCTGTACAATAATTTCCAGCAATAAAACCAGAGTTACTTTCAAGTCCAGGTAGCAAGATGCATGCCTAGTATATCAGAACTGGCTCTCCTTCATCTCTCTGAGTTTTCAATTTACTTTTCCTTCCTGTGCAGTAGTTTGCAATTGAAATTTGAAGGACAGGAGTGCCAGACCAGGTCTGTGATGAGGGCTGTTCTGAAATCCCACAGGTGCTGTGTAGTTTACAGGAAGGTTACCAGTGGCCAATTTGGCATGGGAATGTTACCTACAAAGAGCTTAGAAAAATTATTCTTTAAGGGCATAAAATAAATTTTATTGAAATGTGATCTTTTCAAAGCTAAACTTTGAAAATTGCCACCCTTTGCAGAAAATAGGTTACAGTTTGCTCTCTAATAGATTGATTTGTTAACTATAAACTTAACAAATAAGGAATTACAGAAGAGAGAGTGGTTCCACAGAGCATACAACTTTGATCTGCAACAGATTCTGGTTCCTTAAGTTACTGGTGTTTGGTTGTCCATTGTTTTGTTTTTTTCCCCATGCATCCGACTGTCAAATCCCAGTTTTACTACATATACATACCAGAATATATATGTGCAAGAATATGTATATATATATATAAGAATAGATATATATGTATGTATTCTTGAATATTTATATATGCCTTTGTGCATTTTTAGTTTCCTGAAGCTAAAATAGCTTGAAGTGTTTGTGATTAGAGCTTCCCAAATTAGAAAGCTGACTGCAGAGTACAGCTTCCATATGTACATGAGAACAAATATGAATATGATCTATTACATAGAAAAACAGCATAATATTGGGAAGTAACAAGGAAATAGAACAGGAAACAGCAGTCAGATTGAAAGAAGCCTGGCTAGGACTGCTGCAATTCAGTGCTTAATATGGACAGATTGTTAACCTAACCCTGGTGAGAAACTAGGGTTAAAATGTACCCAAGCAAAGATTTTTAAAGGTATGTGATTTGTTAACTCCATTTTCTGCAGTATGAAGTAGCAATATGGGAGAGGGTAGACAGAATTCTGCAGAAGGGGTGAGATCCAACAGCATGAAATCATGTCGGGTGTCCCGCTTCTCCCAGAAAGCAAGTAACCAAAACTTGGAGATGCATAAAAGGCACATGGAAGCCAGCGATCTCCAGAGGAGTGAGGTATCTTTCACATAACTGATTAAAACTGGAAGAGTGTGTCTAAAACCATTACTTTTTTGGTTTAACATAAGATTAATATCTTATTAGGAAGTTTGGCTTCATAATGAAGATAAACGATGGGTTGATTTTCATTGCCAGTGTAAATTCGCCTCCCACAATACCGAATGTTAAAAACTTCTTTCAAAGTGTTTTTTTTTTTCAGTCGTCAGTTTGTGAGCAGAATTATTAATATTATAGTCTTTTAATGAAGAGTACTGCTATGAAGGGAACTCACACACATTTCATTTCCTGTACTATATGTTTATTTGGTTTGAGTATGATGATTGAGCTTCTTTGGGAGGAGGCTGAATGTGAGTATGTACATATATGTGAGGAACTGCATTAATTAATGTCTTCAATGAAACCAAAAACAGTCTTACCCAGATTCTTTTCTCTCACATGCAGCATGTGAACTGAACAACATTTTTCTTTTAATAATCCTATAAAGCTTTTGGAGCAAATCTGTAGTCCTTTATCACTAAGTGAGCTAAATTTTTAAATGTAAATGAAAAAAAAAAAAAAGCTTGGGCTTATTTATTAGTTCTTTTTGAAAGCATACTCTTGGGAGAAAGCAAGTACTTTCAAATATCATTAGAGAAGCAATGAAATAGATATAATATTTATATATTCTAGTGGTCTGATGAGAGCTGAATCATGCTGAAGGATGTGCTAACCCTTTCATATATCATAAAGGAAAACATTAAGCCCCATGCAAAATTCATCCCATGTTGACTCTTTTAAAGCTTATCAGGAATTTTTAGTGGTATGCTTGTTTTATTTGTTTTTAATTTGTTTTGGTTTAATTTCTTTGTTGTCGATGGAAAGCAGTTCTTACGGTTTTTCAGTTGAGCCAACATCAGAAAAAAGTAAACAAAGGCATATGAAATTGTCTCCCAGGATATTTGCTTTCGATGGCAAATTTTGCTACTACTTAAAGTCACTTTCACTGAGCTACAATAAGTATTCATCTTTGAACAATCCACTGAACAGTTTTCAAGCTTTTTCTATCAAGAGTTCTTAAATCAAATACTACTATTTTCTTCTGCACAATTCTACTAGTGTATGGCTTCAGTTTAAAGGAACATATTATTTGGGCTTAAACATTAATGTGGAGTGCAAAATATTTTCTCTCACATTAATTCATTTTCAGAAAATGTGATTGAGGATGCAGCATTTTGCAAACTTGACTCCTAGATATGACAGGTACTTCCAGTGTTTTACTGGAACTTGCTGGAAGTTTTTGGTTAACTATAGTAGGGCTTGACCATTTTAGAGGTTTTTTAATTCTTTAGCACGCAAATAAAATGCCACTCTCTTTTGATTTAATGAACTTATTCTTCAAGGTTAATTCTGTTCTTTAAGAACTATGTAGTCATTTGAAAGCCGTTACTTTTCTCAGTAATTTATGTGCAATTTACCCCTTAAATATGTTCCAGTATTTAATCTGGAATTTCACCTCTGGAATATGTCCAAGTATATGGACTTAGCAATGTTCATGCATAACACATGATCTATGATTTAAATATAGTGATTAATATTTTCTCTCCAAAAATCTGCTAAGTGAAATAACATACAGATGTAATGTTTAAAAGATAAAATGATGAGGTAACATGGGATTTGTGCCCAAAGAGATGCAGGCTCTTTTTCAGCTGAGCAAGTGTGTAATATTTAGTGTCTTGTTGATCATATATTTTGGAAATACCCTCTGCTGAGGTGTACAATCATTCACATCCATGGATTTTGTGGAAAGAAGAATCAGCGACATATTGTTTAGAACAGGTTTCCCTTGTGTGATGGAAAATTTCAAATGGAAACTCAAGTAATGGTGAAGTTACCATGTTGACATAGTGCTTCACATATCCTCTCAACAGATTTGTGTGGTTTCTGCACTAGAGTTAGAAACACCTGTGCTGATGGGAGTCCCAAACATGAGAGCAGTTTGTTACATACATGAATAATCCTTTCCATATTTGCATCACTGTCACATTGTCATTTGAGCAAAACCTTCCCCTGGGGATCACTGGAGCTGTGTTTGATGCTTGGTGGTTCGTCTGTGCTGAGACAGGCAATGCTAAAAGAGGACCAAGTCTGGTCACAATGAAGCAATGGGTTCTATGTCTTGGCACAAGGACTTTCTAAATGTTATGCTGTTGCTCTCTGTTTGATATTTTGATGGTGATACAGATTTCTGTGTGCAGATTCTCAGAAAATCAGATTTGAGTATGTCTACTGACCTCACAGGAGCTGTACTTCAGGATCTAACCCAAGTATCTCATGTATCTCCAGATAAATTACTAGCTACCCTCCCCACTGTACATTTGCATTTAAATTTTGCTCTATTCTTCTATTTCTATGAAATAATAAAGTGGATCATGGAGCATCATCAAAAACTGGATAGGCATTCATGTCTATCATGAGTACCTGCAGTTATACAGCTCCAGGGTAAGAGAATTCTGCATCACAATCCCCTTGACAATTGTAATCATCTAGACAGTGCACAGTTTACATTATTACCAGACCAGTATTTACTACTCAGGGTCATATCTAAAACACAGAAAAGCAATTCAAATGACATTCAAGGATGGGAGAAAATAGTGTGTGTGGGGGGAAGAGTTGTACCAGGTTGGTTGGTTTTTTTCCCTTAGGTAAACAGAGAATTCTGTTCCTGTTGTTAATTCAAAGACACCGTGATCTTAAAGATGGTAGAGTCAATAAAACCATACGGGCTATGGCATTTTTAAAATCCAATATTTTGAAAAATAGGTTTTTATGTGAAATCATGTGTGATCAGATTTCTGGGGGTTGAAAATATTTGCTGTTGTCAGTTGTGCAGGAAGATTATTTTACCTCCTTCTAGCTATTTCAACTGCTAGGAAGCAAGCATGTCATCCTGAGGACTTGCAGAGCTCTTGCTTATTGTTTGGCATCGTTATAATTTACATGATGCAAACAATGCAGAGGACTCAGGTGGATCATAATTATTTTTTTCCGCAGTTCCTGATTATTGTGTCATGTTTTGAGTGCTTGTTTGTGGCTTGGAAGATTTCTGTCTCTGCTGGTCTTCTCAGGCAACAGAGAAGACTCTAATGGAGTCAAAGTCAAAGGGAATTTCTTATAAAGAGATGTGATGGTAAAGTGATGGGATGTATCAAAAGCCATGTGAACTGAGTGAACAGTGTTATTTCCTCATCTCTTAGAAAATCTGTGATTTGCAGGAATCTGTCTAATTTGCACTGTCATGTAATTTTCTAATGTTTCTCTATGAAAGAGCAAGGGGGTAACTTTGGACTATTAGTCTAATAGAAAATTTATCTTTTAAAAGAAATGCCTGAAGTCGATCATGGAAGACTGGGGCAGGCACAAGAGTCTCCAGGCATTCAAATGCTGTCATATAGAAAGTTCAATGGCAAGTGCTGTAGAAGTCAGAAATTACTTTCCAAGGGAGCCCTTCTAGGAAGGGAGAAGATAATGAACATGATACAAGTCTGTCTTGTCTACTTGAGTAATTGAATATCCCTTTCTGCAGTTGGAGATTAATATTCTCTGACATTGCCATTATAACTCTTTGTGGCTATACCATGAAGGAAAAAATATACTGTAACCAGATTTGTTGTGGGAGGTTGATGTGCACATGTGCATCTTTTTTTTTTTTGTTTTCTCAAAGGTACTTCTGAATCCTGCTAAAGTGAAAAAATTCATACACATACATAATTTCTGTATTTCCACAATAATCTGAGACATGCTTACCTGAAAGTATGAAGGAGATATATACACAAAGATAAGTACTTATGTCTGTTCTGTTGCTTCATCTGAATTTTTAAAGCATGTTTGGCATATCAGTTATTGAATAGCACACTGCTCATAATGACCTCTCAAAATTCTGAGAAGGTACATCATGTTCAGATAGGAGATAATGCAATTTTTTAGAAGATGGTTACAGTTGATATCCCTGTGGAATATGTGGAAAAGGCACCATGGCACTGGTCTGATAAAGAGTGCCTTGGTGGCCAGCAATGGGCACATACATACACAACCTCAAAATGTAATTTTACCAGCAGGGTCTGATGGCAGATTCTGATTTCTGTATTTTCTAGTTAACAAATTACTGAAGTTCATGCCCAAACCCAAAAACCTGGTTTGGGCTGGCTTATGAAATTCTTCTGGTTACCTAGCAACAAGCAGGCAGGAAGTGGGGGAGCAGGAGGGCTCTGAGGCAGTACTCAGCAGCAATAGTGTCAGTTCAGCAAAGCACACTAAATATAGGTCGCTGAATTAGTATAGGTATCTCTGCTAAATTGACATGGTTACTGAAATGCAGTAACTGTGAGCGTGACATGGTCTGACAGCAGCATCTCCTCACATGAACTTGCCAGAGTGGCAGCTTCCATGCCCAATTTATCATCAGATCTTTGGAAGAAGAATAAAATACCAGTAGAAGGAAGAGGAGGGTGGCAAAGCAGAACAGAGCAGAGCATTACGGTGGAGATTAATTGGCTCTTATCAAATATTCAAGGTTCTATTTTTCTCATGCCCTGTAAAGGTACTGTCTTGTACAGAGGGAAAAAATTCCTTTTGCAGTTTCTCTCTGCACTAAAAATATCAAGTATACTTCCCAAGGATTTCAGTGTGCATTCATCCATTGACTTTTTTTTAACTTCTGTGTCTAAAAGGGGAAAAAAGCCAAAAAAAGCACAAACTACTGATTCAGTTATTATTTATGAAATAAATTCTTATGTTAATATGTCCAATAACATTATTTTCCAATGTGAGTTTGAGCATATTGATGGGAAAGTGGAGAAACAGTTACAGTGGAGTTTGAGGAAACAGTATATTAAATGTTCCTCTTCATGAATCCATTCAGCAAATATAGGATAATAAGATTTCATTTTTATATCTGCTTTTTGTATGTCCCTTGTAAAGGCCTCAGGACAGGGATCCTTCCTTACTACTGTTGTAGTGATCTGTAGCACAGAAGAATCCAATTCTCAATTAAGTAAAAATTTATAAGAATTCAGTGTTATGAAGAATGCAGTTGTTTTTATTTAAAAATATACTTTTGGTATTTTCAGTGAAAAAATACAAAATGCTTGAATTTCTTATTCTGAAAAATATATAAATTCACTGACATTGGTCAGAGATTTTCTTAGGATAAAATGCAAAGAAGAAACCAAGCCAGTTTAGTCATTATCCGTACTCAGGACAAAGCTAATTTCTCTGTTGAATGTGGAGTGCTTTAAAATGGGTGCAGGCTGTTTGTTTGGGGGGTGGATTTTTGTGGGTTGTTGTTTTTTTTTTTTCCTATAAACAAGGAAACAAACCTAGATTTCATTCTGATGAATTGATGCTGCCAATACCATCTTTGAGTCTTTGCTTTCTGTCATTTTCCTCTTTTCCCATGTATTAAACTGTATGAGAGAAATTCCTCTTCTTCACTGCAGTAATGGATCCCACTGCTTAAACATTTACAACTTCATCACTATAAAATGTTTGATGGTTATTATAGACTATTTAATGAGATGTCATAAACTACAGATACAAGTGATCCCCTCTAATCCTCCTCAGAACCATCCTCCTTAGCCCGCCGCTGTAAAACATTAAAAGCCTTCTTTGTTATGTGTTAATTGGTATTAATGGGGTTAATCTTTGCAAAGTAGAGAGTATCTTGCTATAGTCAGACATTCTAGGGAGAACTTAATTAACCGAAGGCAAAAAAAATATGGAAATATAGAAAGACTTGCATACTGATGCGGTTCCATAGTCACACATGCACACGTTGGGCTGCATTGTTCATTTTCAGAAGCAGGTCTCAAAATCAGAGCTGTACAGTTATCATAGAATCAGAGAATGATTTTGATTGGAAGAGATCTTAAATGTCACCTAGTTCCAACCCCTCTGCTATGGGCAGGGACAATTTCCACCACACCAGTTTGCTCTGAGCCCCATCCAGCGTGGGCTTGGACACTTCTAACCTAAATCCATCTTCTAATCTTTCAGTTTAAAGCCATTCCCCCTTGTCCTATCATTATATGTTCCTCTTCATTGAGTGTACTTGCACCCCAGCAAGAGAGTTATATTGAGTGGAACAGTAATGTTTTTTATTTATTTCATTTTGCTATCTTCATAATTTCTTAAAATCTATGCGGTAAGATTATCTGTCTTACAAAAGACAAAACAGAAAATAAGCTGCATTATTTATATTAATTATTCACTTACTCTGCTAGATAAATATGCTCATAATAGAAGACTCAGAAAAGTTGATCCCATCACAAGTGAAAATACAAATTAATTGAGCAACCTTAATGTAGAATGGGATTTGTTTTCAAATATAGGTATAATTGCTGGAGAGAGATAGCATGGTCACAAAAGGAGAAGCAGTGATTGTAGAAAATTGCATAGCAAAAAGCTATTCCACACAGACTCGTGCCTTTTTTCGAGTCTTCTCTTGTACAATCTTCATAGTTTCAGTATTCATTATCTGTTGGTTAAGATTATCTGTCATCTTCAAATCATTAACATCTGCATTCTCTTTCTTAAGATCTGCAGCCTCTGGTGACTGGAGTTTTAATGGGCGTTTCACACAAAAATTAACTTTCACACTGTAGTTAACCTCATTGGTTATTTTTTTCCTTGAAGATTGCACAAAATTTTCAAGTATATTTTATCATTTTCACAAACAATTTAATCTCAGTAACTGTTTGGGAAGGTAAGTGAAGCTATCTCCATGTTTTAAAAGGAATAGCACTGTTTAATTGTTCTCTATTGTGTTGCTGTTTGTTCATTAAGCTGTTTAGGATCAGCGTAAAGTTTCTACTCCTTCTCTTGAGCTAGGACCTAATTCCCCAGTGTGGAAGCCTGAAAGTGGTTTTGTCAGTTGCCAGTAGCTTCTCATTGTTATAGGAAGAGTCTTCAGTTTGGTACTGATCCTCTATTTTTTTTTGTGAGCTTTCATAAATATGGTTAAGCTCCCTTGTTTCTTGACAGCTAGAAGATTTAAAATCTCCATTTTAGCTTCAAATTTGACCAGATATGTATTTGAAATTATTTTAATAGCCTGGATAAGCAGCTCCCAGTGACTGATGAGTTCAGATTTCAGGTTCAAAAATCCTTTTTCATGATGCATAACAGTACTTCAAATCAAATAGAAAGAAATAACACTTAAAAAATTTTCCATCCATTATGTGTGATATTGATCCAGACATTCAAATTTGATTATTACAGTAATGGCAAATTCTACTGATGCACTGTTCTACTAGTGCCAACATGTGAAACTGCTATATTTTTTCCTTCTTTCCCCCTGAAAATTTTAGCTATAGAAGGTTAAGCATTCCTAAGTTAAACATATAGATAGTTAAATATTCCTCTTGGATATGAGAGCTCAATGTGAACTGTTTTTCTATATTTTTTAAGATTTTGAGAAAAATTGTAATATATATGGATATGAATGTTTGTGGCCCTCATGCAGAAGGGTGCTGGAGAACTGACTGACTTACAGAACTGGTGCTGTTCCTCCAGCCCTTGTCTTGACCCACATGCAACTCCTATTGTGATGTCCTTTTTGTTGAAACAAAATGCAGACTTTTTTATGCCAGATGCTTGGAAATTCTTTGAAAGCACAGCCAATTGATTAAGAGAAGAAAATGTTAGATAGATACATTTTATATATGACAGACTTAAGTACAAGAGCACACAAAGAAATACAAATAATTATTATGGTTTTTAATACTGAGAAACCACAAAATCCAGGGAAAGTAAGTACAGGAGGAATATATAATATGTATGTACACAGCTGGTTCCACAGAAACAGAAAATAGGAACTTTCTCTATAACAAATACAGGCAGCAATTCTCATTTTGAAAATGTCGGGCAAAAAGTGTTCTAAAACACAATTCCAATTCATGTAAAGAACAGGATAATTTCTGTGTTAATAGAACTTTCTATCCATCTCTTAATTACAATATAATGGATACTACAGGAGATAATCTCAAACGAGTGTTTTCATTCTTTAGGAGTTCATAAAATATCAGCATTTGTAGAGTTAAATTTGAAACAAATATTTTTCCTATGAAGTACAAGATGCTGAAGATAATTTTTTTTCCTGAGGTATTAAACAGATTTTCACCTGAACTCAATGTTACTGCTATAGTAAGTTCACCATATATTTTTCAGTTTACATATTTAGAGACTCAACTCTCATAGCACCTTTGAATTAATGATGAAAAAAGCTGCATTTAGTACCACACCACAATCAACAACAAAAAAACCTCTCAGAGGTATTTTTCCTTTGAGGAATAATTTGGTTCCTATGCTCATTTTTATCAGATGCTGGACACTTTTTCAGCACATTTGCCACAATAAACAATAGGTTCTTTTCATTGAATATATTAACAATAATAATAGGCAAGCAGTACTTGTTAGACTGTTGTAGAAACAGCCCCACCATTCAACCTGGAAGCCTCTCTTGGCAGAGCTGGTGGTATATGCCTGGGAGAAATATCTTGTTGGAAACCATACAAATGAAATGGTAACATAGAAATACACTTCCCCAAGCTTATATTCCAAGCTACCTGTAATCAGCAGCTTGGGCATTCCAGTACAGGAGGTTGCAACTGCATTGTGTTAATTATCCTTGATGGCCCTTGCTTCCATGGACCTCTCTCGCCACTTTCTAAACGCATTTGGGTTTTGTAACATCCTGTGGCAATGTGTTCCATAATGTAATTATGTATAGCATGGAAAAGTGTATCTGTTTATTTTATACCTGCTGCCTAGTGATTTCATTTAATGCCTTCTAGTTTTTCTCTTATGTGGAAAAAATGAACGTGCTGATTCTCTCTCTTCATGCCATCCATGGTATCACTTTTTCTTTCATATGTCCTGTTCATTGACCCTCCTTCAGACTGAGGAACTGTCAAACTAATTTTCTGTATTTGCAATTAGTGTCAAACTTCAGATTATCATTGCTGCCTTGTATTTTCTAGGAACGTTTTTAAGAACTCTTCTAGATCTCCAGTATTTTCATGATGAGGCAATGAAAAAAGAAAATAATATTCCAGGTGTGGAACTATCATTGGAATGATGATGCTTCCTGTTCTCTCTGTATATTTCCTAGTAACTTTGAACATCTGCTTGCCTTTCTGATTGCTTTTGAGCTCCATGCTTTGAGTTGATGATTTCAAAGAAATACCAGTGCTGATATTAAGATTCTTCTCCTGAATTGCAGCAGATCCTTTGGCATCTACTGCTGTGTATGTTTAGT
Source organism: Alaudala cheleensis (assembly GCA_013398995.1). Lineage (NCBI taxonomy): Eukaryota > Metazoa > Chordata > Aves > Passeriformes > Alaudidae > Alaudala > Alaudala cheleensis. The sequence continues at coordinate 159,598 of VWYE01015421.1, forward strand.
TAGAGTAGTCCCTTTCCCATGTGGATTACTTTGCATACTACTGCTAGTCTGTCTGTGCATATTCATAATTCAGGCTGACTACTGATTAATGTTGGTTTATAAAAAGCAGCTGTGTGACCCCAAGGAGATGCATGCATTAAACCCCAGCAACTCATTTTGTGTAGGCTGCTGAACAGACATTAGATGAAAATGACTCCTGCTCTCTGTTCACCTGGGCTAATTTCAAACCAGTGTCATAAGAGAGAAATGCTCTGTATCTTGTTAGAAGTCTCTGGAGTTTACCCAGTCAGATCCATTTGTGATTGAAAATTTATTTATCCTGAAACATGTGCTCTGCTCCTTATAGACCTGAAAATAAATCAGAGATTTATACATTTTCTGCTTGTGAGTTCTAAAAGAAGATAAATAATTTTTTTTAAAAGTCACCAATCTTTTTGTCAAGAAACAAATCCATTTGTTATTTACAGATACCAAAGTGTCAAATGAAACTGTACTAATTTCTCACCACAACTTTATGTACACATGAAAATTAGCATTAAAATAAAGCTTAATTTGAAAATCTGTTGATGAAACCCTGATGGCCATTGTCTGAGGGCCCTGGCTGTTATTCAAGCTTCTGAGCTCAGCAGAGTAAGTCTTTGAAATTATTTTTTTCTCTGAATCAAACAAAGCAACACTATCTGACCTGAATTTATGAGTGTTGCTTATCAATGTTAGCATTAATTTTCTGAGACTAAACAAAGCTGCAAGAAGTAGCATACAATCAGGTTCCCAAAGGTGTGTTGGCATGTTCTGCCACTTTCTATTATGTGCATTTAGGTCACATTGCTTTAATTATAAAAAGTAAGATCAAAAAGCTTTAAAAATATATAAATCCAAAGAATTTATAAATTCAAAGCTATGTCTCCGAATAATATACTGCCACTATTTAACATGTAAGTACCTATTAAAATGCATTATGCATTGGTTCCTTTATCTGCTTTTAAAGCACTCCTGTTGCAGTTCTGAAGTCCTTCTGCACTAGACACCATTCTCCAGAGTACTGACTTCAACCTGTAACAAAAATAACTCTGTTGCCTGCTTCTTGGTGTCAAATTATCTGTCCTTCTGGTGGTAATCATTATAGAACATACATATCACAGCATCTAAAGAATGTCTGTGGCAGGGAAGTATTATCTTTCACTTCACAAATGTTATTGAGAAGAAGTATAAAATGCCAAGAAACATAAGCTGGGGCCTCAGATTATTTCTGTGACTGCCCAATGCTTCTGAAATCACCCCTACGGGATGACTGCCCTCCAGCCCTTCCTGAAAGCTCGGAAGGACCAAGCACATCTCAGTAAAACACAAGATGGATCAACAACAAGGATGGCCAGACCTCCTTCAGTCAGTAGCTGAAACCTTAAGCAGCAGTCAGCATTCTCACTGAAGCTGAGATGAGTTATGGGAGGTTAGAGCTGATAGTGAGATCAGAATTGGTAAATTTATACCTCTACTATAGGTGAATGGCAAAGATTAGATCAAGCAACTAGTTCAGTCTTGCAGCCTCCTCTGTAAGCAATAGGTTGTCTTTTAATTATGAATGGTTTCTATAAAGCTCAAAGGCTCCTTTGGGTGAATTCAGAGACCCTACTGTGAAGGGAATGGACTTTTAATCTTCAGCATCTTTGATTGATAAAAAAATCCTCTGTCCATTTCTTTTCTCTCACAACCTCATTATTTCAATAGACTTGGTATTATCTGCACTTATCTTAGATTAAAAAGGTTTATTATACCAAACAGACTTGTAAATTGCATAAGGAAATTCATTCACAAGGACTGGCAAAATTATTGTGGAACAGGTACCTAGGGACATGAACAGGTAAAATATGTGTTTAAAGTAAAGCCCCAGTAGTTTCTTTTATAGTTTCAGGATTATCTACTTGTAATCAACCATATTCAAAGCAAATGCATCACACTGAGATAAATGGGAAGTAGGGCAAGTTAGTTCATCCCAAACCTTTATATAATGACTGCTTAATAATTGATGGGAAAAAGTAGAATATAATGGGCACAGCCTAATACTTTTGAGAAGTGGCACCAGAACTTTTCTTTCTCGTTAATGTTTTAGTAAGATTTGTGATTAATTAGCCAGATCATTTTTACATGTACAGCCTTCACTGTGATGATGGAAGTAGTGGCACAGCGTAGTACAGAAGGACCCTTCTGGCAGCGGCAACCACTGCTGATATCCCATGGAGAGCTACATTTTGAGTAAACCCTTGTTCTGCTTCCTGTGCTTCAAGTAAGAGTCTAACTTAATTGTGCTCTAAGGTCTTACCATAGTTTCCCTGTCTATCTGTTAGGGAATGAAGCCTTGGACAAAATTCTGGAATTCCTTTTAAAGTTGGAATCTTTCAGTCAGTTATCACAGGGGATACCAGCAGTGATAATTTGTGCTATAATTGCTGTCTTCAAACTCATTCTCTATGAACACAGTGGCTTACAGTTCTTTGGTTTTGCCAACACTAAAACTAAAAAAACCCTTTGCCTTTAGCTGCTAGAGCCCACTAATAAAGAGTGTTCTTGTACTCAAGCTTTATGTGGAAGGAGACTGCCTAATATTTTGCACTTTATTTTCTGGCATTCATCAGAGATTGTTGTTAATAGCTGTTAAGACTGGGAGGCTGTAACAATCTGCCATTTCACTACTCAGCCATGTTTTATTATGGTTGATGCATCAGTCCACTTTTGTAAATCTTTTCTCCCCCAAAACCATGTCTTCAAATGTATGTACTAAGTTTTAGAGGTAATAATACACAGATGCTAAAATAGGTCCCAAGTGCTCCATAAGTGGTTGTGGAAACAAATGTCTACCTGCAGTGCAGTTTTACAGACAGACAAACTGAGACTTGGGAGGTGAAAAGAACTGTAAACTGTGCGTGTTCTTAGTCTCAAGCTGAAATAAGGTAAAAGATTATGACAACTTTCTCAACTCTCAGTACAGATGTATGTATTTTCTAAAAGCATGCATTACACCTAAATACTGAAGATATATACACATATATGTATACATGAACCTGTATATGACAGTCTTTTCTGAGATAAGAGCCATTCTCTGACAAAAACCCGTTCCACACTCCTCTATTACATAAGCTTTTAATAAATTAGGTACAGTGCGATTAAACACCACAATCTGTTTGTGTAGGTAAACATAAACAAAATGCTGGCATAATGATAATTAACCTTACTTTCACCCCAGATTTACATTAAGCAAATGCTGTGTAAGGGAAAGCCTGTCTCCTGGCTTGCCTGCTTTGTGGCTCCCTGGTAAGGTCTGTTTTCTTCTGCAACTGTTAGGCAAAAGGATATGGATCCTGATCTGAGTCAGTGGCATATGTAATCAATTCAGAGAAGGTCATGCAAGAGTTTCTACAGTACACACAGTAGGTGCTTTAACTAGCAGTTATGGAAGTCAATCACTATTGATCATCAAAGCTTCTCTGGGGCTGGTGCAATGGAGAAGAAAATGCAGTTTTTCCTATACAGCACACTGAGGTCACAGAATGAGAGAATAGTTTATTTTGGAAAAGACCTCTAAGATCATCAAGTCCAACCATTAACCCAGCAGTGCCATGCTCACTACTAAACCATGTCCCTAAGTCTTTTAAGCACCTTTCCAGGAATTTCACCGCTTCCCTGGGCAACGGTTCCACTGCCTCAACACCCTTCTGTGAAGCAATTTTTTTCATAATACCCAATCTAGCCTTCCCCTGGCACAACTTCAGGCCATTTACTCCAGGAAATGGTGTCAAAAGCTTTACTAAAGTCCTGGTAGACAACATTTACATCCTTTCCCTCACTAACTAAATGGGTCACCATGAGAAGGAGATCAGGCTGCTCAAGCAGGACCTCTTTCACAAACCTGCACTGGCTGGGCCTGATCCTCTGGCTGTCCTGCATATGCCATGTGATGGCACTCAAGATGATCTGCTCCATGGCCTTCCTTGGCACCAAGGTCAGGCTGACAGGCTCGTAGTTCCCTGGATCCTCCTTCCAATGTCTCCTGTAAATGGGAATCATATTTGCTGACTTCCAGTGGATTGGGATCTCTCTGGTGAGCCAGGACTCCTGGTAAATGATTGAAAGTGGCTTGGTGAGCTCTTCCCCAGCACCTTTGGTACCTTTGGGTGGATTCCATCTGGCCCCATAGACTTGTGCATGTGTAAGTGGAGCAGCAGGTTGCTGGCCATTTTCTCCTGGATTACGAGGGTTTCATTCTGTTCCCTATTTCTACCTTCTGTCCCTGTTGTCAGCTCAGGGGACTGAGAACCTGTAAAGGATGGAAATTCTCTCTAGACCTTCTTTTGCTGCTGATGTATTTGGAAAAAAAAAAAAAAAACACCCAAACTTGCTATCTTTTACAGCGGCAGCCAGATTAAATTTTAGCTGGGCTTAGGCCCACCACAACCTCACAACATCCTTGTACTCTTCCTGAGTTGCCTACCCCTTCACCCAACTGTTATAAACCCTTTCTTTCCCCGAGTTCTAGCCAAAGTTCTTTGTTAGCACAGGCTGGTCTTCTTGCCCACTGGCTCATCATCTGGAACATGTGGACAGCCTGCTCCTGTACCTTTAAAATATCCCTCTTGAAGCGTGTCCAGCCTTCCTGGACTCCTCTGCCCTTCAAAATTGTCTTCCAAAGGACTCTCTCAGCCAGTCTCATGAACAGACAAGGTCTGTTGCCTGGAAAAAGTCTACCATTTGATGATCACTGTGTACAAGACGGCTTCCAGCTGTCACACCACCAGCAGCCCTTCCCTGTTCACAAACAACAGGTCCAAGTAGGACGACTTCCCGAATTGGTTCACTCAACAGCTGTCAGGAAGTTGTCTGCCACACACTCCAGGAACCTCCTAGACTGCTTTCTCTCTGCCCTCTTGGACCTACAGCGGACATTTGGTAAGTTGAAGTCCCCCATGAGAACAAGGACTAGTGATTGGTGAGATTTTTATCCCCGTTGCCTATAGAGTACTTCATCTGTCTTTTCATCCTGGTTGAGCAGTCTATAATGGACTCCCAAGTGGGATATCTGCCTTGCTGGCCTTTCCCCTGATCCTTATCTGTAAATGCTCAACCCTATTTATAGCCACCCATTGCAGCACTCCAGTTGTACAAGTCATCCTGCCATGTTTCCAGTCCAAAGTTAACCCCATTTGTAATGTCACTGAGGATTCTGACTCCTCAGCACCAAGTGTTTTGCTCTGCTGGGTTAGCCAGAGAGCCCTAATGAAATCACACAGTGTACAGCATTAACACAGTTTTAAACAGATTTAAATAGAGTGACAAAAATGTTCTACACATAAACAATATTTGAGACAATGCAAATCACCATGATTGCTCAAACTTCCTTTAAGGTTAACATTTCATTATTAAAAAATGTTGCAATACTTTGATCCAAAGTACTATGGCTAACAGAACTGCTGAAACCATATGGAAAAGAACAATATCATAAAATATTTGTTCAAAAATCATAAAACAAGTCCACTCAAAATTGTAGTGTCTGAGGCCAGACATTACATGCTGTGCCAAGTTTATTGAGCAAATTTTGTCTCAGTGATAATAAACACATAATTTAGGGACATTATTATTCTGCTAAAAAGAACCTGTTTAACACCTTCATGTACTACGTAAGTTTAAATATGTACTAATACAGTTTCAGACCTATTTCTTTTTAATCATAGTCAGATCAGGTTATTCCACAATGTGCATTCCAGCATGGGGGAATGCAGTCAGAAATGACTACAACCTGTCAAGAGCAAGCTGCTTTCAAAATATAGTTTGTTATATATTGATACCACTGTACAAATCACTAGTAAGAATTCATCCAGAGCTAGTGTCCATGGCTGTTAAGTTCAAAGAAGAGGAGGTAAAGACAAGAGCAAATAAAATAAGCAAGAGAAGAGAGAACCTGTTTTACAGACTAGAATGAAGTCATGTTTAACCAAGTAAAGCTATGACTGGGAGGGGAGAGGATTGTTCACTGAGGATGTCTCACAAGAGAAACATCGGAGATGAAGAAAACTGCATAAGCTGAAGGACAATTTAAGCAGTAGAACAAATGGAGATAAACTTACTAGGAGTGAATGTAGCCCATAAGGAGGTTGGAATGAGGCTTCCTCTTGTTATATAGGGGACTGAAAGATTCAACTTAAATTATTTATGAATGAGAACTTACAAGGAAGTCACCACTCAAAGGAGGAGCCAAAGTGAAACGACCACTCAGGTATCTTCAATTTTCCATCCTTGTACTTTAGAGGATAAAGACAGCATTGATCTTCATGGAATTTTCAAGAATTTTCTCTGTAAATGTGCCTTTTTTTTTTTTTTTTCTATAAACATTTGTACCCCATTGGAAAACAAAATGATTGCACTTATATGTGTTATGCATTTTCACAATAAATTACAAATGACATTAAACTTTTTGGGGACTTAAACATCTCCATCTCATCTTAAAGAAACTTAATTCAACCATGCTGTCCATCTGGAACTCTCAGCAAAGGTAATTAAATAAATAATAATAAAAAAGAGGGATGAATATCTTCCTAGCATCCCAGCTCTGCAGGTTAATGATACCCAAACATTAAATGGTGAATGATGGCAACAAATGAAAGGAAATTTGCTCTTAATAATAACTTCATGAACTTGATACTGACTTCTCTAAAGTTGATCTTGGTGTTGAATTCTCAGACGTTGATCTTAATTTATGCCAGTATAGTCAGGAGCAAAACATGTTTCAGAGTCACTTATGTAAGTTCAATACATCTTGTATCAGTGAAAAAAATTATGTAGCATTTGCTGATTTAAATGACATTAAGTAATCACGACTATACTAATGTAGATTTACTCAGATGAGAGTTCAAGTCAACTGATTCTTTTACTACTGATTTTTGAAAGATCTACTTTTCATAAATTTTCAGTATCCTTGGTGGTCAAATGCTTTTTTATTTTTTTTTTTTTTCATATGCAGTTGCTTGTTTATTTGTTTTTGTTGGGTTTTTTTGGGTTTTTTTTCATTTTGGGGGTTTTGTGGGTTTTTTTGTGGGTTTTTTAGTTTAGTTTGGTGGGTTTTTTGTTGTTGCTGTTTTTGTTTTGTTTTGGTTTTTTCCCATTTTTTTTCTTTCCAGAAAGTCTACACTATAAGATTAAACTTCTGAAAAATGAGATGTCTAATAGCCATGGTTGGAGAGATCCTTTCACCTTTATCTCACTTTTTTGCCATAGATAGGTAAAATATATTCCAGGTTTCTTTCTCCTTTCATTTTTACTAATCCATTAAGATCTCTTGTGAATTTCCTTATTTTGGTGATAGCGGGGAACAATATATGTTGGAATGACCAGTTAGCTGAAAATAAGAAAAATATCAGTTAGCCAAAGGATTAGGTGTGATTTGCCCTGAAATGGGACTCTTGTACAGATTTAATTATTTTCCATTAGAAAGTTGTGGGGTTACAGTAATTTTAAAAAAATCAAGTAATTGACTTTCATGTTTAATGAATATTAAAATTAGTTTAGTCTTACAAACAGATGTATTTCTTAAAAGTTGAGCAACTTTCAGTAGTTTCTTGTTGATTGTCAAGGACTTTATGCCTGCTAAATAAAAAGTAGACTCTGAACCTGTGTTCTCACATTCAGTGATAAACTACAAAAACAAATCCAGCTGTATAGTTCATTGATTTTATGCTAGTTATGTCCTTCTGAGGGAAATCTTTTTTTCCAAGCACATAAAGTGGGGGTAGAATAAAAAAGAATTATTATTTTCATAGAATTATAGAAACTGTTTTATTGCCTTGAGGGAAAGGTATCTGTTTTGAAGGTATCATGGACCTTCAAGGCAGAATCAAGGAAATACGTTTCTGTATTTCAGCTATAACTGCTAGAGTATACTCATAATTTCCATTTGTATTAATCTTTGCAATTCCAGCACTTTTTAAGGCCAAGCACCAACTCATTGAATTTCTGGACTGGCAAGATGAACAAATTCCACTGCAGAATGAGAGGAAATAAAGGTCTTGAAGCACATGAAGGAAATTACAGCAATGATGCAGCCACAGCATGCTTTAAGGTATTTGTTTCTGAGTAAGAAAGTTTCTACTGACTGTGTTCTAGTAATCTTTATTTACTTTGCTTATAAACAGTGTCTTGGAAGTAAAAAAATTAAAATAAAAAAAAAAGTCTTTAATTCTGCCACTATGGGAACAAAATCTTTTTTCTGATTATTTTCCTAGGGCAGCAATCTTTTGATGAGTGTACCGTTGATGGCTTCAAGCAGGATTTTCTATTCATTAATATCTATTCCTTTTCTTCCAAGAAATATAACAATAACGAATATCAAGCCATTAGTGAATTATTTGATGTCTTTAACACTTTAATATAAGTCACGAATTTTAAACTGCTCTGCTTAAAAACTCACAGACAGTACAAGGAATCTGAGAAAAATATCTAAAGTTTTGTTTCAGTTTTGCACTTGTGCTTGTCTAGTAATCATATTTTTTTCATTTTTCAAAAGTTGTAGTTTTTGAATTTATTTTATTTATTAGTTGATATTAAATAACATTTTTAATGTAATGAATTTAAATTAGAAATCTTTGTGCTTTACAGAGGAGCACTGATGTGGAAGTCATTATTCAGGGCAGACAGGTTTCTAAAGTAAGTAGTGTTCTTCAGTTTCTGGCTTTGTAAGTTAGAGAAGATCTAAAACAGACATTTCAGAGCTCTGAAATCCACATGCTTTCAAGCTGGATGGGCAGCCAGAGATCATCCTATTAATGACCATCACTTGTTATATACAGTTAAGCTGAAAGTTTAATAACAAGGTGCACTGTCCATCAGAAGGTAGCATAGGTCCTTATTTGTAAGCAATGCTGTACTTACACACCTTAAGTCACAACCCTGTAGCGAATACAAGTAGGTTGCACCCAATTGGAAAGAAATTAATTAAAAGGAGTCAAGCCTGGATCAGTTTATTTTGCTTTAATAATCTGTCATCTCTACTTTTTATGGGTTTTTCCCTTCCAAAAGTTTATGAATGCCTATCATTTTAAATATACCTTATTACAATTTCCATGTTTATAGCAAGCATATGTATCTCACAAAATACAGGAAAAATAGAACTACAGAAAATTAAGTAAATTATATTTTACACAATAGTCCTAGTCATTCTGTTCCTATTTTGCTTGTATATAATCTCAAATTCTCTTCAACTTACACATAAAGTGAATGTCAAAAAACATTTTTCATTTTAGGTAAAAAGAAACCAAGGATTTTTTTCCTGTGCTGAACCAGACCCAAGCTCTATTAGTGAGAGTGTGTGTATGTGTAATGTCAAAAAAATACAATAATGTCCAATATCTAATGTTTCAGACAAAGCTGTAAGGCTTCCACATCCATTCTTGTCTTTGTTTTTAGCATTTTGGATGTATCCTAGACCAGAGTTTATTCTGAAATTTAATTTTCTTTCCAAACTTTTAAAAGTTGATTCTTATAGTTCAGGATAACATTGACTTTTTAAAAAGCATTCAGCCCATTTTATTTTGTTGACAGAATATAAGCTTCCCTTTGTCAATGAGTAGCACAGTTCAATCCTGTGGTATTGAAATAAGAAAAAAGTTGGGTTTTCTTGTGTTTTTCAATCAGGTTTTCCATTTTCTGCAGAGATAAGATCATGTGACCATTTTCCAGACTGTACTATAGTTAATGTAAATGGTAGAAAAAGCAACTTTCCAGTTTGCTTAGGTAAATATTCATACTGCACAAAATTATTCTGTTTAATTCCATAGTAAAGTAAAAAACATGTACAATCTTAGACCTTAAGCACTCTTCCATTGTGCTGGTTTTGCCAATGCACACTGATCTCCATAGGTGTCTAAGGGATTCTACAGATTACTGGATTTAGTAAAAATATATTGCAGAAATGAGCTGCTTGTTAGTTCCTGTATTTGGAAGTATTATTTGCACTGTATAGAATTTCTGAACTTTTTTAACACCTAATTCTCAAATGGCTTATTTTGTTTTAATTTATTATTTTATGGTGTGAAGAAAATGTGTTTATGATATTAGGTACAGTACAAGATGAAAACATAAACCATATAAAAAACAAGCAAGCTAAATAATCTCATTTTTTATACACTGTGACTGAATTTATGATGGGGGTCTATGGACTTGGATCAGAAAGAGCAATAGTACTCTGCCTTTGTCTTCCCCAGGAACTTGTGATCCTCTTTCCAGGGAATGGCTGAAAACCTGCCTGCCTGTGGGAAGTGGTGAGTGAATTCCTTGTTTGGCTTTGCTTGTCTTTACCTATTAAACTGTTTTTTATCTAAATCCATGAGTTTTCTCACTTTTACTCTAGCAATTCTCTCCTTCATTTCACTGGAGAGGGGTGGGAACAGGCAAATGCCTGTGTGGGGCTCAGTTGCCAGCTGGGGCTAAACCATGGCAGCATGATCCTGGTGGATCTGTCTTTTTCTGTTGCTTTTTTCCCTGGACTATTAACATACTGGTCTCAACAGCAGACAAATTCCAGCCATTTCTCAGATAGCCGTCAAACTATTTCATAAGAAATATTGGTTACAATAAAAAGTTCAGAGCTTCCCACTCTCTTGAGAGTTCCTTGTTCCTCAGATGCAGGCTCACACATTCATCATCTCTCATTCGCTGAGTCTCAGTTGGACATTGAAATTGTAATTACATCGTTTATTCTTTGAACAGCTTCAGGAAGAGGACAGTAATGGTGTGTCTTCCCCTCCTTCCTGCCCTGCTTTAAGCCATACCCACCAGTGGGGGTGGTGATTGCTGCATCCATCCTGCTCTGGACTTTGGGGGGTGGAGGGCAGCATGGCAGCCATGGGATGTCTGCATCAGTGACCCAGATGTCTTGCCAGTGTGCAAATACAAAGGAATCATCTTTATAAACAGTGGACAGCCCAGCGCCTGTTGAGCTCTCCTGCCCATCAGCGGGCCACATGCCAGGATCTCCCTTGAGTAGGGGGCACCTCCCAAGGTCACTCCTTGAGGCTGAGAGGTTCCTGGCCATAAGAAATCCTCAGACTGATAGCATGCTCAACTTTGTAATCATATCTTGTGTCTGGGGACCTCAGTGGTGGGAAGTTAAAAGGCTGAAGGAGCGCTTCTAGACACCAAACGGCCACAGGCCTTCAAAATCAAGGCAGTGGTGGCAAAAGCACCTGTTTGTGTATTGCACTGTATAAAACTAGGGACTATGCTCCTATAATTGACTTAAACAGCATGCTACCTTGTTAGGGTAAAATAAATAAATTAATACTAATGATAAATAATAAAAATACTAAATGTCACAAAATTATGTAAAACCTGGCACAAAGTCTGCTGCAGGCACTAGTGACTTATTAGAACTGCAGTTCAGCAGCTGCTGATGATGTCATTTATGAACTAGAACAGACTACAAACAGTAAATTAGAGAATTTACAGTAGATTGGTGAGATATCAGAGTGTTTTAAGGTGTCCCACTAGGGATGCTTTGTTCACCACCATTTACTAGATGCTGAAACTCGCAGATATGGCCCTTGAAAGAACAAACTTGACTAGCTGTTGATTTTAAGTCATGCTGCTGAATATTTTTGTGCTTTGGTATAATGTATATGCTATTAATCGTGGTTCTTATAATAAGTTTTATCTCCAGGTTTGAATGCCTAGAGTGGATGACCACTCTTACTTCAGATTTTGGGGCTAGACTGACATTTATATGAAATCCAAGTTTGTGTTTATATTTTGTGTTATGCATCCTCATCTCTTTTATGTCATCAGGTGCAAACCAGAAGTACATGTAAGTTTCTGAAAAATACTCCGTGAAAGTGGTGGTATTTGTACCATGCAAAGGCTCAGGAGATTTAATACCACCTTTGATGAGTGTTAAGCAATGGGACAAATTTAAATTATCAGTGCCTTGTTCTAATTTGCAATTTAAAAACCATTGCCTGAGGTAAATTAAACTTTTAATGGCCCTGTAAATGAAGCTGTGGAAATCTTCAGGACTTAGGTTCTTCTTTAGCCTCTTCCAGCTGGGTATAATAAATTCCAAATGTAACTTGCTTTCTCATATCCCCAAGTCTGTTTTCTTTCCACACCCTCTAGCAGTTTTCATTTTCTACTCCTACCCTTGAGTCCTTGAATTGCTCCAACAGTGTAGCAATTCTCTCATGGGCTGGTACCAATATACCATGAATACTACAGCTGCTTTTTTGTTTTGACAAAGCCTGCTATTTATTTCTGATTTTTTTGATCATAAATGACTCATCTTTTCCGTTTCTGCAATTTTGGTGATAAAAATCTAAAAAATGAGGAAAGCGTAATTTAAATACCTTTGGTAAGGTACTTAGTAAAAACCTAAAGGTATTACATGAATGAAAGCAGAAAAGGAAAAGGTGTTTCACATGTAACCCAGCAGGTCTAGCAGACTTACAGTGATAAAACAATTACTTTAGTAATTATTTGAAATCTTTCAGTTGAGCGCAGTAATATACCATTTTATGAAACTACTTAACCAGAAAAAAAAATTGCATTTGAGAAAAATATTTTCCAAAAACAATGGAGCAATTTTGGGACAATATATGGTTTTTCGCTTGAGTCTGCAGTCTACAGAGAAGATGACAGACTGATATTTCAATGTAAGCTGCTGTAAGAATTTTCCCAGTGAAAATATTTTAGATGAAAAAATACTCACAGAGGGGTCTATGCCTCTGTGACACCCAGCTAAATATTAAGTTGTCCTAAATTTTGCTCACCTTCCTTTTCTCCATTCTACATTTTTTTCCCCATCAACGATGGTGTTACATCCCCTGAGTCATCCTTTCCTGTGTTCTGAAAGTCTGGTCACATGCCTGGGGCAGCTTCACCACCTTATCAGACAAAGTAGAGCAATGGAAAGGTGTCAGAGCCATTTGTAAGTGCTCACTGTCTTGGAAAGGGTAAGGAGGCACTGAGAGCCAAAAGCAGGGCTGACAGGAGTGAGACTGTGTGGTGCTGAGGATGCCAATATAACCAAAATACACAAAGCTGATGATAGCCAAGTACCACAGATAGTAAAATTATTTTATATCTCATATAAATAATGATATTGTACAACGTTTTATTGCCTTGACTGTATAGCTGTCTTGAGTACTTCAGGGAGTTATGAAGAGTGCAGTTTACAATTTTTTTTCCTCAAGTTAAATGAACAAAGCTTCTAGTAAATTATAACTATTCAAGCAATAGAAAGCCTAAACCCATTTTTTTAAAATTTCATTGAAGACAACGCAGTATGCTCACATGCCAAATTGTTATTAAATCTGTAGGCACCATTCAAATCTCTGCATCAGTCCTGCACAGAAATGTAGTGTGGGAACAGCTTCACATTTTGGATATGGCAGTATGGCACAGTTATTACATAGCTGGGCAGGAAGATGCAGGGGCTTTTTGATGATCACTCATGTTCTTGGCTTCAATCTGAGTTCATATCAGAGCATATATGAAGTGACCTACTTAGCTTCAATCCTCTAGTAAGCTTTTCTTTTTCATAGTCATTAAACACTTTTTTCCCCTTTTATAGAAAATTTTGGAACTCTGAAAGTATCTGGCATGCTGGTAATCAATAGGAAGTTTGCAGCATTAATACATTATACTTTCTTCCTCCTCTTTGACTTGCAGGGTGAGATTTCTATTGGGATCTTCAAAATGCAGTAGCTTTCAGATTTTTTCTAGATTCCGATTAAACCAACCATTGGCCTTCTCTATTTATTCAGTTTCCAGCTGCAGCTCATGATAACTTTGGGGTTCCCATGCTCATGATAATTTGATACAGTGGCATACGTATATCTCCTTTAAATCCAGGCTTACAAATAATTTATTAAAATAATTCATAATTAATAGAGTTTCTAATTTGTCTTTTGGTGAAGCACCCCTGGATGCACAGTATTAAAGGTTCTATTGAAGTGTGGCCTGATTAACTGATTAATAGATTTTGCTTTTTACAGGAGCTTCTTACATATGTGAGCATAATTATATTCTATCACTTTCAGGGGAAAATGGAGTAATTGAGGCAGAGAAATGCTTTGGTCTTGTTGTTTAATTAATTTCATGTTCTGTGAAAAGGCCAGATTGACAATTCTGCAGAATCAGGTACTCTTTATTCATAGCACTATTCAGCACTGAACTGACCCCCCACTTGGCACCCAAATCTCCCTTGTGCTTACCACTGTGCTCCAACCTCCAGCAGAATTAATGTAGAAGGATCAGTTTATTGCAGAACACTGATTTTTCTTGAATTTAATAATTAAAATTCTTATTTTATAATTCTTTTATCTATCCTCCAAAGTCCTTTCCTGTGGTATTTGGATAAGATTTGCCTTTACACAATATCTCTGGGAACTTCAAGTGTCAACTCTTTTGTTAGTATAATGATGGGTTTGGAGTGCAGGAAGGTACCATTCAACCCTTGCAATGCATTTAATATGAAAAAGACCATGATGGCTCTACCTTCTTTGTAGGAAAGGAAAAAAATCTCTCCTGAAAGGCATTTGCCAAGAAGGTAGACATATTTTTAGAAAATATTTGAAAGTTCATTCACTTGTACATCTGGTGTATGGTTCCTTGGAATCTTCCAAGTTCTTTACAGAAATATTTGGGGGATTTATGGTGATATATTGTATATTGCTAGTGATAAGTATTTGTAAGAGTGACTGATGTCTGTCCATATTCCTACAATCTTTTACCCATAAAGAGAATGCTATTTGTAAAACACCTGCAGGAAAAAAAATTAAGATTAGTTTCATGTACTTCAGATGAAGAAGAAAAAGTATTTTAAGCTGGCATGAAAATTACAGGTGTTTTACAGAAAGAAGTATATCACTACGTAAACAGTAACATTTGAAATTAAGAAGAGACAAATGATAAAACTATGTTGTTCATTACCATAAGCAATAAAGGCTGACTAGGTTTGACAGGAAAAGCTTCATTGCCCATACAGCAACAAGCTGATATACAGCAAGCAACTAGTGCCTCAAAGCCGTGAGGAAAATACAATTTCTTCTAATGAAAATTACTTATGTGTACTTGGTCCTTATTTGCTGACATGAGCTGCGCTCTTTTGCACATTGCTTTATCTCTGGCCTTTAAAAGTATTTAAAAGTAGACATTTCTATATTTTGTGGCATACCTTAGTTGTTTGTGGGGGTTGTTTTGTATTCAACTGTCGGAACCCAGGACATTCCTCTGGATGCCCTGGGTGGTCTGAGACCCTGGCAAAGGGTCCAAGAACCTTGGCACAGACTCAAAAGTACCAGTGCCTTTGATTTCAGTCCGTGGGACAAACTGCCAATCTTGTGTGAGGATTTGCAAGCCACAAGACTGTAATTAGAATGATAGGTAACTTATTACAGAGTGAAAAGTAGAATTTTGGGGTTTTTAGAATGGGGGTCAAGAAGACAACATAGAGAAATCTGGGCATGTCCTTGTCCTTCTTCTTCTTCTTGTCCTCTACCTTCTGCTGTGGTGGCAGCACTTTTGGATTGGATTAGAGTAGAAATGCATGGTCTAACATAGGGAATAGGTATTTATTGGTAATTAATTGTAAACATGGAACACATAGTACTTAGTATAAAGAGTTAACACCGCCCTTGGAGAAGGTCAGTCCTGCCACCCTGAGCAGCTGCACGGACCTTAGCAGGGCAGAAAAGAGTGTAATAGATAAGAAAAGAATAAACAACAACCTTGAAGTACAGAGACAGCCACTCTGGACTTCTTTTCTGGAGCAGGGCTTGGGGAAAAAATACTTTTCCTTACATCTTGGAACGCAATTCGACCCAGAAACCTGAGATTCAACTCCTCTTCTAACACTGCAATTTGTTGTTGACTTGAAACACTTTCTGAATTTTTTTTTTTCTGTGCCTTTGAGACATGCTGCTGATGCATGTGGCTCCTTCACATTCTTTCTTTCTTTGCTAGAACTTTTTGTCAGAGATGCATATAAGTACATCTGGTACTGGTATTAAGGTTTCCCAGTTTCACTACTGATGGCGATCAGCATATCATTCCATCCCAGTTTACCATTTTTTTGTTCTTCGGTGGTTATTTTTACACAGCTTTGATCCTGAAGGCTGTGTTTGTTTATGCTGACTGCTCAAAGTGGGTACAGAGTCAAGGGTCATTATAACAACATCTCCTTGCCCTGTGTTCCTTGCCTGGGACTTACCTGAAACACTGTAGACAGTTAAGGTGTATTTAATTACAATAAATAGTGCATCTCCTATGCCAGGGGGTATTCACAGCCTAAAACATTCACCTTGGAAAGTAACCTTTCTTTCTTCTCTACTGATTGAAGTTCTTGCTGACTAACTGCTACAGTGAATACACCTCCACTACATGGAGCAAAATAATTCTTACCAAGAAAACAAGCCTCTGTTTCCTTGAGGCTTGATTTGAAGTTAAATGATCAAGCAGCGAAGTTTTAACCCTAAATTGTGTTTACTTCTAAAATGATATCTTTCAAGCATGACAGTAAAGTCCTGGAAGTGCCTTTGTAGCAGAAAATTGTGAGAGGGGATCCTTCAGCTGTTACTGTGATTCACTGCTGCCCTAAACCCTTCCTGTGTTTGCAATGTCAGGACTCATGCTCCTTCACCTCTCCTGTGTATCACAAACAGTAGTAATTCTTATCTGTAGCTCTCTACTATTTCAATGAATCATTTTGATCTTGGCCTGAGCAAGTTTCTAAAGTAACTTTCCCATACTCCTGAGGCAGCTTTGTCAGAACACCTCAGTCCCAATCTTCCACATTGCAGCAATCTTGATCTCTCTTGCCCAGAAAAGCACAGATATTGAAAAAATTTTGTGCTTCTGAAATATGCAAAAGTACAAAAGAAAACATGAACATTCCAAAGAATTTTAATGAACTTTATTCCTGTCTTTACATTCTTTTTGTTGTTGTTGTTGGTTGTGAACTCTGTGTCAAATCAACTCTCTCTGTTATATCTGCCTCCTTTTGCAGGGTTCTGGATGGAGAGCTGACACTTTTTTGGACTCAGCATAATCAAACTGCCATGCCAGCCTCATCATTTTAAGCAATTTTGAGATATGAAGTGAGAAGGTAAGTAATGTTACAAAAAGAAAAGACCAAGTACTTTGAATCTAAAATGTTCTCTCACTCTCTTTTTTCACCCCCAAGAAGATTAAATTAGTTCAGTACAGCTCTAGTTATAATGATCTGATTCCTGATGCTAGTGTGATTAAACTGGGTGCATTAAAGTAAGCAATGATAAATTAAAAGCACAGTAGAAATCTTAGTGGGTGTGAACAGATGAGTAATCTTAATTGAAAATGAACTATGCCCATTATTCTGTGCTATAAATGGACTTTTATATTATAAATTGAAGAGATAACTACTTGATATGTGGTGCAGTGCCACATTAGAGAGAAGTTCAGTACAAGTATCTGTAGCAAAGCCTTTTCTTAGTTCATTAAGGACAAACAAAAGTTTCTAAGGTGTCTCAGTAGCATTTCTTTGCATGTTCAAAACTAGATGAAAGCAATGACCTTTCCATTAAACATTCACAATTTTCAAAATACTTGTAGCAAATGCCTTGTAAATACATTTCTTAAAAATGGTTTCACAGTATATTCACATTCATTTTTCTTCCCAGCACTTTACAGACTAAATAACACAATCAGTACTGTTTTGAAATCCATACAAAATGACAGAAATCTGAAGGTAAAATGTTATTATTTAAAGCCCAAATCATCTTAGAAATATCTATGTCTTTCAGTTTAACAGTTCCACATGACCAACATGTACGATGGAATTCTCTATGCAGACTATACAAAGTATATTTCTCATAATTGGTGTTTATGACAACTTGTTTTTTATTTCAAAATAATATTCACTATTATCTTGTTTCATTAGTCGAGTCTCTCATGAAATTTCCATTGCTGCTCAGTAGGAAGAGAAAAACGGTCCATGTGATCCTATTGAGTCAAAATTTTTCTATCCCTGTCCAATTTCAAGAGCCTGTTGCATGCTATTCCAGTTGTGAACAAACTCAAAGAAATGTTTGAGGCTCTTCCCTCTGTGGTTGCTGTGTCGAGAGCTACTTAGATCCTACATTCAAAAAAGCAATTACAAAATCTCTCCTTTCCTGGGACCTAACTATTTCAGAGCATTTGGTTTTCTAGAAGGAAGGTGTAATTTTCACTTCTGCTACATGTAACTTTGTTGACCTTAAATGAAGTGAGAGTCTTAAAGAGTGTAAAACCCAAAAATCTGTCACTACAGTTATGAAAAAGAATAAGAAAATTAGTCCCAGTTCTTGTCTCTGTAACCCAGAGCCCAAAATTTATACAAATGAGGGAATTTTGCTTCTGAAACAAAGATTTGACCCATAGAGCCAGACAATCAGCGAAAGAAGTGATCATATAACTTCTACTCTAATTAGGCTGCAATACAGCAATGAACCAACCTAGATAATTAACTGAACAAAGAATAACCATGTCAGCTCTGGGTGCTGACAGCTGGTGCTCTGTGTTTGCCAACATACTCTGTTGTGTTAAATTTAGTTACGCTGAAATATTCTGCATATAATGTATTTGAAGTAAAAGATTTTATTTTGCTGGATAGGAGCACTGTTCTTCATGCAGTTCAGCAATCTGAGGACTGAAGGTTACAGGGACAGAGAATTCACTAAGTTGGAAACTATGATCTAGTAACTTTTTTTTTCTACTTTACACCCCTGACCCTCATTTTAAAAATTATTCACATGCGGGTGACTGCCAAATTCTTGCTGTCTGCTTTATACAACATTCACACTGATCCTAAACTGCACAGGATCTGAAGCAGCCACCTTATGAGCTCATATATCACATTTATAAGCATCTCTAGAGACAGGTAGTGCAGAGATACAGATAATGCAGAAAGATATTCCATAGACTGCAAAGTTTGAGGGTTTGTAGCCTTGAATTACAAGTGGAAAACAAGGTATGGTCTGGCTCTTGCACGTTTTGCTTATTTAGTCGCTTCTTTTCTGAATGATAGCAAAATGAATCTATGAGTTAATCCCAAGAAAGGATGCAAAATTGGTAAATGTCCTGCTTTAGAATCATTAATATTGGAATCAGCTTTTCTAGTTGGTCTAAGGAAGACTGAGTGTGTTAATCCTTACATTCAATATATGTTGTAAATCTTATGAATCATTTCCATTTTATTCTAGCACCAGAAGGAGCATAATGAGAGGACAAGGTTTTGAGTAATCTTTATTCTCTTTGTTTTTCAGTTAAGTAAATTACATCACTGTGTCCAGTGTGTGCCTTTTATAAATCTGAATACATTTCTGCCACTCTCCAAGATTAGACTAATATTAATGAGAACTTCAAAGTATGTTATTCATTTTTTCCCTGTTAAATCTATAGACTTTTTCTAATTGAAAAATTGTACTGGCTGCAAGGTGAGTGAATTTGAATAAGTGAATTCCTACACAATCAAATTCAAAGCAAACCCGGTATTTGGTAGAGATTCAATGCATTTGCAAAACTTTGGAGTAGAGTCTCAGTAAAAAAAATACTAAGGCCTACTCTCTCTTAGGGATTTCTTGGAATTGGAAGGCAGCACAGTGCATGAAGAATTAAAATGCCTCTGTATAAACTAACACTAAACCCCAAGTTTAAGCAATGTGCTTATAACCGCATAATCCTATTCAACCACCCCTTTTCCTTGTGCCCCAGAGCTCAGGAATTTGCAAGAAAATGCTTCTCTGCTTCTGGCGTACAGTTAAAAAAACATTTATACCTACATACAAGATAATCTTTCCAGCTGTAGTTGGGGATGATGTTCTCTTACCTTTCTTATTATAGCAGTAATTGTAACAATTGTTAAACAGAAAGGTGAAAATTCAGTTAGCCTAATGGAACTAGAATCTGTCTCCTAGAAGACAATCACTAGGCTCCAGATTTGAAGATGCTTCTTGAATTCAGCCCAGAAAGTGTTTGCTGACTCTTAGTCAAATGGCATGGCTTTTCTTGTCTACATTCTTAAACTGTGTTGTTGTTCCCAAAATGATGTTTCTGTTATGCAAAGTGACAACTGGGAACAGCTCTGAGCACATTCTGTGAGTGGGGTTTTATTTATGCCAGCAAGGTCAAACATTCATTGGGAATTATCAGGGGAGAGCATTTGCTGACAGATAAGTTGATGTGACCGTTCTAGATTCAGGTGTGAGCTATAGAACTTGTGAGCCTGGAGCCTTTCTTTGTGTGCTCAAATGTGTAACTTGAAGGACAAGGGACCTTTGAAACTGAGCACAGCCAGAGGCTGCTGATACACACAAGGTTAAGGACACGCATATGAATGATTTTCACTGGTAAGGGCCTAGCAGTTTATAAAATGCCCAGGCAATAACATTTCCCCATAAGCTTAGAAGTTATAATTTAGTAGAAGAGTCCTTAAATATTTTGTAAGATTACCAGTAGACGTGTGCATGCCTTTGGTGCTGTTCTGTAAACAATAAATTGGCAGACATAATAATATGCTCTGGAAGGGATATAACACTGAACATTCAATTTTTTATTGATTCCTAGAGATGCTTTTTAACATATAGTTGAGAAATTCTTCATTCTTTATATATCTACTTTGCTTTCTCTTTTAATTTATGCTGTCTTTGGTGGACAGCTTCAGTCCAGTAACTTGGCATGAGGCTGTCAGGCTTCCTCACTGGATTTATCAAAGACAACCCCACAAATGAAGAAAGTTCACACTGACATTCTCAGAGGTTATACAGTTTAAACAAATTCACATTGGCCCTTTTTTGACAATAACTCTCCTCACACACCTTGCATTGCCCTCTATTTTTATGTTCCCCTCAGACTAATTACCACCCTTTAACCTGCAGTGACTTTAACCTCAAATCTCTGTTCTGCCGCTAGCAGTTGTTCAGGCTGAAGTAAATGGCTCAAAGAATTTGGAACTGTGGCAGAATTGGAAGACGATTAATAGGGTGTTCTTCCTATGTTTTATTGGCTGACACTGCCACCCTGTGAATTCATGTCCTTCTTCCTAAAGAGATATACACATGTCCATTTGGAAATTACACCTCTCTGTTTCTGTCTCTTCAAACTTTAGTGAGTCTTTTATGTCACCATACACTGCTTTATTTCGTTTTGTGTTCCTTAGCATGACTTAGAGAAAAAAATTAAATGTAAAAAATAAAAACTATTTAGCACCAGATTTTGCATATGACAACCCAACTAATGATTCAGTAATTATAGACTTCCAAGAAGGCTGACTAATATATCTCAAAATAGATTTGATTTGATCAGCTATTGGAAATTACATCCTTTTCAAGGAGCTAAGTTTAGAAGCTTGTTCTCATATCAATATAATGCTTTTGCTCCAGTAAACATTTTTCCATCTTGGTATTAGCAGTTCCCCAGTCTTAAGGAAGTATTTCTTACATATGAATATTTTAATTTTTAAAGTAGCTATCTAACTGCATGAAGGTACTCTGTATAGCTCACACTAACAGCTCATAGCTGCCTGTTATGCAACCAAAGCTGTAAGACACCCTTGGCATGTTGCAGGTTTTCATAAACACTGGAATAGGATCCATTATCATATCTGTCAAACCACAGTGTAAGTGAAAAATGTAAGCTCTGCCTCCCAACTTACTGTAACAAGAGAGCCCTGGAAAGACATCTTTGTGGCTGTCAATACAGTGTGAATGTATCTCTGGTGCTCTTAAATTCTTTTTTAACTCTCCAGCTTTTTATTTGACGGTATTGTAGGAAAGACCAAGTCCATATTGGGTTGGATGTTTTCTCAGGTTCTTGTGGAAATCAGTGTCAGAGATAACCAGTGGCTTTGCATGCTAAGGGAGGGTAATTATTCTAAAATATAAAAACAGCTATGGGAGTCGTGTGAGGCTTTTCAATATGTTCCAAAGCTTGCAGACCAAATGTCTTCAGTTTGTAGGCAGAAGACTATCTAGGGAAGGAGGGATCTGCTGTTCTTTTAATTTATTTCTCGAGTAATTATAATTGGTTTATTTTTTCATGAGCCTTAAGTCTAAAAATGTAATTTGTGGTCTGCTACTCATACTGGGTGTTTTGTGTTTCACACTCATTGATTTTAAAGATTCAGTGGCCATATTGTTTCCATGACATCTGCACAAATCTTTTTATTCTCCTGGAAGAGAGGGAAGTCAAAGAAGTCCTTATAGACCACAGTAATATTGATGAAGATTATTGAGGAAGATATGCTTCAAGTGCTGTTACTTTTACATAATTCTTTTTTGCATATTGGAAAAAAAGGCTTTGTGATCTCTAGACAGTCAAGTACTTTCCTCAGTAGTTAAATTCATGTGAAAATAGCGGTAAAATAGTAAAATAATATTGCATCCCCACACTTAGAATAATTAATTTTGTGTTATGAACAAATGGATTTCAGGTCTGTCTTTTTGTACAGAGATAGATTATAACATTACACTTCTCAGAAAACCATGCCAGCAATTGGGTGATAATGGGTTCTTTTCAGTGCTTAGCATTTAAGGTGAACAATTTTGAGTTAATATGCAACCATGGGTGACATGTTTTCACACATAATTCAGAGTATTTAAAATATACAGCCACCTTGAAGGACATGTTGCTTCAGAAACACAGGGAAGAGATTATTACATATTTTGATAATAAAAAGATATATCATATTCACACAAATCATATAATCATAGAATATTCTGAATTGGAAGGACCCAGAGGGATCATCAAAGTTCAACTCCTGGCCCTGCACAGGGCACCCCAAGAATCCCACCCTGTGCCTGAGAGCATTGTCCAAACACTTGCTGAGCTCTGTCAGGCTTGGTGCTGTGACCATTTTCCTGGGGAGCCTGTGACCAAACACCCTCTGGGGGAAGAACCTTTTTCCAATATCCAACCTAAACCTGCTCTAACACTGCTCTAACCTGCTCTAACTTCAGGCCATTCCCTTGGGTCCTGGAACTGGTCACCTCACTAGTGAGGAAGCTGTAGGCTGCTGTGGGGTCTCCTCTCAGTGTGCTCTTCTCCAGGCTGAAGAAGCAGAGCAGGACAATCCCCTCCCTTGCCTGGCTGGCCATGCTGTGCCTGATGGCCTCCTGGATGCACTCCTGGATGCCAAGGCACTGCTGACTCATATTCAGCTTTCCATCAGCCATTGACTTGCTATTTTGCCAAATGAATACCCTGATTTTCCTCATCCATGATGACTGTGTCAGAGTAATGAAAGTAATTTGTTTTCACTTCCCTCATCAAAGTCAAAATTATTAAATTTCTTTCAGTTCTTGTGGCTTTCAAGTAAAGATAGCATCTACTTCTAGTTTCAGTTGTGTTTTCTCAGTGGTTTTCACAGGATAGATCTGGACATCTCCCAAACCTTAATATTTCCTAAAAAGCTGCTCAGTTTGCTATTTTGTGGGAATGGATTTTTTTTTTTAATTTTATGCCTAATTGTTGCTCCTAAATTGTTGTGTTGCAATAAAGATCCTACAGCTCCTCTGGACATTCAGTGGCTAAATTTTACATTGTGTTTATGTTCTAATGGTGATTGTGGTCTTTTGAGTGCAGTTTCTGTACTGAGTATCTGTTGGAATACCTCCACTCAAATGTTAATCTTTACATAGTTACATGGATATACGTTCTCAAAAAATAACCTTCTGTGAAAACTTAACTCTCCTGGATATGTACTATACCATATTGAGAGGCTGATGTAAAGAAATCAAAAAGGTTTGATTGTATGTGGATACTAGATTTGGGGTTTTTCAGGTATTTAGGCAGGCAGGCATCAACTGTCTCTAATCTCCAGATGATTTTAGAAATCATAAAAATGCATTAAGAATCTTTTAAGCTGTGAAAAAGTAGTAAAACCCTCTTGGATCATTTATTGTTTTCCAACTTATTTGACTGTAATAGGAAATACACAAATATATCCAAGGACAAAACCCTACTTTTGAGGTTTGAAAGCTTGATGATGCTGTGCTTTTTTTGGACACAAAAGGTGTTAAATAGTTTCAGAGACCTGAATACACCTGTAATGAATCTCAGTAATGAAGAAGTTACTCAGAATGAATGGAGATAATTAACAGATTGAAGTTCTGCAAGCAACAAGTAATTGGATTGTTGGTGGATAATTTGTTTCCAGAGACATTTTTACTATCTGGTCATATGCTATATTTCGTTCTTATCTTTTTATTCAAAAGAAAATTGTCTTCAAATCTTGGATTATCCCCAGTGTGATCTTGGATATTAAGTTACTAGAAGAGAAAGGTACCATTTAAAAATATTCTTATTAGCAGCTGTCTCATTTTAATTTTAAATGGAAGTTGTTTCTATTTTGTTATAATGGTTGTCCTGTCAGAATCCCATAGGGATTGATATAAGCATTGTCTCTCTCTATTTTTTGGACACTGCACACACTATTAGTAGTGATGTTCTTAAATAAGGGACTGTGGTAATCTCATCAGAAAGGCTAATGGGGTAACTGTGTAGAACTTCATAGGATCAAACAAAGCTGATGGACAAATGATAGATTAGACACCTGAAACAACTCATTGAACCTGCATTTGCACACATTGCTGGACTCTGGCATAAAGACAACCCTGGATCATGGACGGTCTGATACAAACCTGTCTTGTATTTCTTTCCTTTATACATGGCAGAACTGGAGCTTCTTTTCAATCTAATAGTCTTGTCCTAAAAAATATCTTTTGTTTCTCTCTGCAGAAGAGTTGAAATTGCTGCTTTCCTTTCCTTTTATGTTCAGCCCCCATAGAGATAGCATTACTATTTTATAGTAGATTTACCTTCTGCCAAATACAGCATGCGTTCTTCTGCTTTCCGTCATTTAAAAATATAGTTTTGTTTCTTGCCTTCTTTCCTATCTGGGTGATTTTTAAATAGTCCAAGAACTATTCATAATGATTTTTAAAAACACATGTAGTCAATGCCTCTGGCCAACTTAATTTGATGGAGTATTTTTTCAAGATTAATGTTAGTGTCAATTGAATTTTTTTTCTCCTTAGGAATTGTTTTAATGACTCTGTCACTTGGTAATCCATAGTCCTTGAAAGCAAACCAAAGTACATTGCTTTTCTGTGCACTAACTCAACAATCCAGTCAGCTAGAACAGGCAGAATGGAACACACAACCTAATAACATTTACATTGATTGGATGTGAACTTCAGTTACTGCAATCTAGCTGTCTAGAAGGATTGGGAATTTGGTGGCTATTCATTTGTGGTTTTGTTTAGGGGAGGGAGAATACAGTGTGAAGACAGTGTGGTTTTGTATTGATAATAGGTATGTAGAATAAGCTTCTCTGACTTCTTTTCTAGGGTGCTTAAAATTCCCTTGTCTTGGCAGAAGAAGTAAAATTCCATTAGGAATGGGACAGTAGGAACTTCCTTTTAGTCTGATGAGAAGAGACAATTGGCTATTTTCATATTATGAAGAACTGTGAGATCTCTGACAACATGCCACATAACCTGATTGCCACTTACTGATTGCAAGAGCTTGTTCTATTTCACCTTTTATCATCTCCAAGTATGAGCATTTGACAGAACGATATGAAAAGTAAATATTTTCCACCATTATACGGAACTTGTTTTTAGCCACAGAAATCCAATTAAGTTCACACAATCGTGTCCTCCAACATTAAAAAAATATAGTCAGAGATAATACCAGTTAAACATTGGGTGTGTTTAATCAAAATTTGAAATGATCTTGTTGGATGACTTGTTAAAGTTTGGTGCTATTCTTGTCACTAAGAAGAGCAGTGAATTATATTCTGTGTTTTATGATTAATTTACTATGAGTTATTGCAGATCCAAGTTTCTTTCTGCAGGCATCAGGAGATGTACATATCTTACCTTACAATGACGGTTAGAAGCATCCCATGATCCTGGGGTCTATTTTCTATACTGATGTGCATTATTGCAATGTCAGGCTCCAGTGTGCATGTTGTCTATACCTTAATATCTATTCAGTAAATTTTCTTTCTTTACAGTTTTGGAGGCTTTATTACTTTTTTCCCTCCACAAACTTTTTCTTTAATTTGGTAAAAAAAATTTAAGAGGCAGTATTTTTTATTAAGAGCAGACATTGACTGAAAAATTCTGGTAAAAGAGAAAACAGTTGGTGACTTTATAATCTAGATCCCATTTTCCCCAGAAGGTCATGATGTCATTGTCTTCAAGTATTCCTGCAGTTACAGAGGACAGTGTTGGAACTATGTTATTACCAAAGACATTTGATATTTTAAATGGTGATATTACATCAGGAGTATTCTCCATGCCTTAAGCATGAACAAATCCCATGTCATATTACTTACCTAAAGGAGGTGATTGAATTCAGCAGGGAGCAACTAGGCAATCAACTGAGTTTCCATCATCATCCTATGGAAAATTGTTAGTTATAAATTTAATAGGGGTGGCAAATTAGTATTTGACTTAATTGTTCTAGAAGTACATTAATAATCACACCAAGTATAAATGGATGGATAAAAAGGAAAGGACATACTATGTCATTATTTGCGGATTTATGATTAAGTCCTTAAGACAGCTTGGCAAGGTACATAAAAATTATCATTGTTCCCCCTTCTGTCACAGTGAACAGTTTATCAATGAATAATAATGCTCAGGATGACATAACTGGTTTATTGAATTCTCTTCTACTTTGGTTGAAAGCTGCCACTCTGCACAGACTTTACAGGATAGGGTGCAACTGCTAAGCAAATGTCTTTTTGGTTGGGTCAATTCAGAAAGGTAAAAATAAACTGCAAATAGGCTAATTTAGGCAATGAAAATGAATATATAGGCCATGGTGTGAAAAGGTTAAGCTTTAAGTTTTGAAACAAATAGGAAAGGTACTTCTTAGAAAATGACCTGAAGAAAATTTTGTTTTAAGAGTCTACTGGCATCCCATTAGCACAGTTTCTGACACTTTTTGCGCTTTTAATATTGTATTGTGTGGGCATCCTAGCAAAAAAAAGGCCAGCAGGAACCAAACATGGTTAATATAACTGGCAATCATGAAATGACACATGGGTTCAGAGAGAAAGGGGAGTCTGGGCTTAGTGTTCTAGGCAAGCCCAGCAAGAAGTCCATGATCTCATGGGAAGACTGTGAAACATTGCTTAACTGCATTAAAAAGGAGTGGCACAGTATTTCTGCCCAGGGCCTTCTTTTTACCAGATGTGATTTCATACTGAAGTGCTTCGTGGAGATGGAAGACATTGAACCACAATGCAAAAGTGAAAGATGAAAGATTTAGTTCAAAATTTTGACACAGAGATTACATGAACGGGAACCATAATTCATTGGTGGAATTCTTGGGGTGGCTGTAATCCAAAGCCTGAAAAATTACTCATCTATGAGCACATGTGTGAGAAACCTGACATTAATGAAGCTTGATGGTGTGATTCATATGACTGGAATGATAGCATCAGTGGTGATGGGCTTTGTTAGTGGATGAAAAGAATCAGGAGACATTCTGTGCAAGAGGTGAGGCTGAAAGATGATGACTGGCTCCCTAAGGATGTGTTTGTTATTTTAGGGAAAAAATAGGAAAATTATGCACATTTGTTATCATAGGGGACTTTAATCTGAGAGGCTTCCTAGAATATCTACCAATAGCTAAATATTACTAGAATTTCTGAAAATTATAGATTACATATTCATCAGCCAAAAGAGGCTGTCCAAGATGTAGGAAAATCATTAGGTATGATTTTGTTATGGAAAAGAATTGTGATCTCAATAATAAAGAGAAAAAAATACCAGAAGGGAAAATGTGAAAGGTTTCTGGGAGTCACATTAAAACCATTATATTATATAAAAGAAAAACGTTGAAAACACTCATATTTTTTAAACTATATTTCGGTTAAGAGTAGAAATGGAAGGAAATGGATAACTAACCAAGAAAAAAGGAAAATTACAGCATTTAATGTAATAGAACTACTTCGTAGGAAATGGATAAAAGGAAAGAAAAATCCTCCCTCAATCTTTGAGAAAATTTTTAAGAATAAAGAATTTTCACAGTAGTACTAGTATAGTATAATATTACTTTTTAATTTAGAGAGAAAAATAACACTAAATTGATGTAGCACACATTAAAGACCAAGGTAATATGTCTGAAAAATACACCATAAACTGTAAATTTTTTGCATTTTTATAGAGAGAACAAAGTAGTTGTTTATTGTCTATGTGCTATTTAATATCCATGGCTTGGAAGGGGCACACCAAATAAATCATAGGTGACAAAGTTTGAAAGTGATACAGAACTTTGTGAAGTAATAATAAGAAAGACATGTCCCTGGCACAAAACCACATGGATTCTCTATTAGTTGGCATAACTAAATAAAATATTTTATAATTACCAAATAAAAAGGAGTTTGTATAGAACAGGAATGCTATCAGTGTTTTCTAGGCAGGGAATATAAAATCTACCTGCTATGGAACTGCTTGTTAGAGACTGTTCTCTTGGGGACTGATGTCCTGAATTGTGCTAATTCCAGTTTAGGGTTTGCTGTCGACTTCCTTCCTATTTTGCTTAGTCTGTTTTCTCAGTCATTATAGTCCTGTGTAGGAGATCAGAGATGACTACAGACAGTAATGAGAACATAGATCATGTGGCTAAAATCTGGTAGTGGCAATAGGTTGGCATTTGAATAAATCATTGGCTTTGATTGATAATTTAACTTTTTTCATTGTGGTTTGCTCTCTGTCTTTCAGCATGACACTTACCTAAGTAATACATGTGTGTTTAAGTGTATACATTTCTCACTTTTTTACTCTGTTTATCAGAAAATTTTCATTTTTTTTAGATTTCTGGTAAGAAAAAAGTGAGAACCAGATAAATGTTCTATTAGGTGGGACTGAAGGTCTATCTAGCCCACTGTTCTTCCCCCAACAGTAACAACAGCAGGTTTTATTTTGTCAGAAACTGTGGTGATAGGAGGAGACAAGAAACATGTTAAAAGAGAGAAAAGCCCTTCCCATATGCTTCCCCCATGTCCTCCCCCTCTCCCCTCACACTTTGCTCACCTCTCTCAGCTCACCTCCTACTCTGTCTTCACCACAAAATTTTGCAACCCAACATTTTCAGCTTGTTGGAAAATTAAATTTTGCTCTTGGTGCTGCTAGCATTTTTGAGATGTCTTTGTTTTATTATGAATATGTATGAAACTGACTGATGCTTAAAATACTAAACCGTATATTAAAATAACAAATACTTTGATAAATAGAAGTGAATCCCCAAAGGGAGCCTGATATAGGCTGTTTTGATGTATATCCCAAAAGTGAGCCTCACACTGTTAGTTTTGATGGCTCATCCTGCTGCAATGGCACATATAAAGAGGAGAGGAGCTTTTTCCTAATGAAGCATTGCTACCAAAAGAGTAGAAGTGGGGAGCAAAAAAAAGACAACACAAGTCCACCTAGGACATCTGCAATAGTGTAACTGAAGAGATTCTTTCTTCTCCAATATTGAAAATAGAAAAATAATCTCCAGTTTAAGTGACATAATGAAAAAATTTCTTTGCCAGAAAACAGAAAGGCAAAACTGCTTAGATAAGATTTGAGTTGAACATGATAACATCACGTCACGATGCAATCTACTGCTGAATCAAAATTGCACAGTAATGATTAGTGCTCCACAAATATAAAGAGAAGTATTTGGGAACACTCATTTTCAGTTAAAGAATGAATTTACTTTTCCAACCCCTCCTTAATTTCATGGTCATTTCCGTAAGCCAAGTTTATCCTTCTGCAAGTATGCATATCAGTTTATATTTGTATTTGAATGATGTGCAGATTCATTTTTCATAAAACTTGCCAGATCACATTATAATTTCTCATTGTCAAGGACAACACAGCTTGAGACATTATGGCCCTCATTAATTGAGGGATTCTAAAAATCCTTTCACTTGCTAAAATGTTAATTTCTACAGACATCAGTGATTCTGTCATGACCTGCTCTATCTGTGAGGAAAACTTAGCATCAGTTTTGGTGTGCACATGAGCAGTTACAGAAAGTTTTGAATTCTAGAAAGAGTTGAGAAGCTCTTTTCTATTTATCTTAAATTAAGTCAAAATGATAGAAAGAATTGCCTAGGAATTCATGGCTATCTAACATACCAAGAAATGGAACCTCTGAAGAGTGAAGTGTTAACACTCTAAGTTTAGATTGGAAGTGAGGTCTGTATTTTCTAACTTGCAGTAAAAGGATGTAAACTTGCATTCTTCACTCAAGGCTTGGTGTTTCGTGCCTCATGCAGGAATTATTGGGTGAGCCTCATTGACTTTGTGGCATGCATTGTGGCAGTAGATCTAACCTTCTGATCATAAAAGCGATAAAAGTCACGCAATCCCCCAAAACCTCACAAGTCATTTAGACTACTCAGATGTGTGAAGTCAAGGCTTCAGTGTTCTCCTTCGTTCTTCCTCAGGCTCAGCTGTGCTATAATTTCAAGAGAGTGTTCCCAGTCTTTGCTCAGGAGCAGTGAGCACACTTTCCCCAGCTGGCTCAGGGCTTGTTCCTTTTTGTGCTGGGCTGATAGCATAAGCCACAGGTAACACAGGAGGCATGAGCCAAAAGAACCTGATGTTGTTTTCAGCTGGGGGAGTCATGCTCACGTGGTAGGGCAAAAAACCTGAAACATACGAAAGTTGCAGTAAACACTTATCAAATAGGCAGTAAAAAGGAACTTTCCTTTGTTTGTCAATGCTTGTTCTTCTAGGCTGCTTCATTTTTGACATTCAAGCGAATTTGTCTTCCAAGGTACTTAAGACAAAAATAAAATTTCCAATATCTTAGGAATGGAAAGAACAGTGAATAATGAGGAAATATTTGTGTTGCTCCTTAAATCAAAGGGAAATTTGAGAGCATTAATAAAAAGACACCCTGAGTAGCTAAACCTGTATTAATACCAGAGGGATGACAGGATGATTTAAAACATAGTTGCAATTCATTTTAAAGTGTTCAAAGGTATAATCTCTATAACTGGAGGTGATCCTTCCTGAACTTTTACATCCTTTTTATTTGTCTTTTTCCGGTCACAATTATGTGATTATCTCTCGCAAATTGAAATGAGTATATGCAAATTAAATACTTATACTGAAGGCAGACCTAAAGGGCTTGCAATTTTTTTTTTTTTACAGAGAGTGCAGTTTTCATGAAGACACATGATATGTTTAACTACCATGAAGCAACTGAAAGAATGATGTTAGTAGATCAGTGTAAGATATTGAATCTGATTTCTTTTCAGCTGAAGTTTATGGTCACAAGAACTGAACACCTCTTCTTCAGACCTCTTGAAAATGTCTTGGATGATCCTCATATAGACTCTAACCATGTAGAGTCAATCGATGGGTTTTTGTGTATTCACAGTGTCTAAAAATACAAGATGGAGGTCACAAATCCCAATAAACAGACCCAAGGCACACACATATATTGAGCACCATTAGTATGAATTTACCTTATTTTTGTGATCTTAGAAAACAGCTAAAAAATTCCAATCACGCCACTTGTTTCTTTGAAACAAAGAATTCTTTTGGGAAGGGGATTGGGACAATATTCCTATTTTTATGCTAGATGTGTCAGTCGTGGTGAAGAGCTTCAGCAGAGTCCAATGGGATGAAGTTCAATAAGTCCAAGTGCCGAGTCCTGCACTTTGGCCANCAACTTCCTGAAGGGTGGTAGTGGTCAGCCGGGGGTTGGTCTCTTTCTTCGGGTAACAACAGACAGAACAAGAGGACACAGTCTCAAGCTGTGCCAAGGGAGATTCAGGCTTGATTTAAGGAAGAAGTTTTTCACAGAAAGAGTGGTTAAATACTGGAACCATCTGCCCAGGGAGGTGGTAGAGTCACCATCCCTGGATGTGTTTAAAAAAAGACTGGATGTGGCACTTGGTGCCATAATCTAGTTGAGGTGTTAGAACATGGGCTGGACTCAATGATCTTGAAGGTCTCTTCCAACCTAAAAATTCTGTGATTCTGTGATTCTATGGAATTCAAAGTCATGGATGGCAACTGCAGTGCAAGAAAACCACAGAGCAGGTAATGTACCTGTTCTGCAGAAATGGTGTTGGAATGACTTGTTAACTAAATATCCTAGAGACAAATGTTTGTTGCACATTAGTATTCATCTTCCCCATAGTCAAAAGCAGTCATCCAGCTACAATTCCTAAAATTCCTTTCCAACCTGTCTCCTCCCTCCTGCCCTCCCTCTTTATCATATATCAATGGGTTTTTCATGTTTCAGATCTGAATGTCAATGAATTATTAAAAATGTAATTATGAGTACATATTTACACTTCAAAGTTCAAATGTGAGCTGTTTGATGTTCACAAATATGATTGGTTTAGCAAAAAACTTAGGTCCGTTTTTTCTGCCTCTTCATAGGAATTTTTTCTTGATGATAGATAGATGCTATCCTCTAGATCATCTTAAATTAATAATTGTGAATAGAGATGATAAGAAGTAGGAGAAAAGAAAATAGAAATAGTTTAATCTTCCTTGGTTTTCTTGGTGTTTGAGAGGTGGTGACTGTGATTCAGCTTAATTCTTTTTTCACACGTACTTGAAGTAGTCTTTATGTTGTAGATTACCTATGCATACTATACCATGCCAAAATGTTATTTAATTTCCAGAGTGCTTAATTTCCAATTTTGTAAGGGTTTTCATAGTTTTAATGTCTATCTGTATAAAATATATATAAACCTGGAGCTAAGATTTTAGGGAGAATTAAACATTTAACTTTGATATATTCCCTTGAAAATTGATCTCTCACACTTTCACCCCCCACCCCATACTTTTAAAATTTGTATTACCAACTATATAAACCTTCAATTTTTAATCTTTTTTAAAGTCTGAATTTTGGTCTTAATGATATCTTTTGGGATTGACTGCTTCAAGTGGACTAGACATTATACATAGTCTTTTTATATGTTTTTATCTCTTTTTTAAAACATTCAAAACAAAGATCTTTAAAGTGAATAATTTAATATTTTCTTACAGAATATTTACTCCTCAAAAACAGAGAAGCAGTTTAATTTTTTAAAATAATTTTTTTTTATTTTTTATGTATATATATTCTACCAGGAATTTGTATTTCAGAAACTGTGGATGTGGTAAGAAAAAACATAATGCACCTTCTTTATCAGGGCTATTTTATACTTCCTCAGCAGGAATAGTATTTTATATTCCTGTTACCAGATTTTTTTCTGAAAAATCAATACTCTTGAGTGACTTAGATGTCGCAAAAACCTGTCAATGACACAAACAATTAAAATTTCTTGCTTCAGTAATAATTCTTCTCAACATTTTTAGACTATTAGCATCTGAAATCTCAAGACATTTGTCAAGTCATGTTGGCACAGTCTTTTGTAGAGAGCATCTCCAGTTTTATCTTAGCCAACAGTGATTCCTTTTGGAATATTTTTCAGAGAAGGACATCTTCATGTCTCATTTTAGCCAACCATAATCCTCGTGGATCTGAAGCCCAGAGTGTAGCAGTCTGTATTACTGATGCTTCAACCCCCATAATCATCTCACAGGAAGTCAAGCAATCAGGAGTTTCTTCAGAGAGGACAAACATTAAATTCTGAAGGCATTGAATTGTCATGGACAGTTCCTCTTTCCCTCATTTATTACATACATCTACACAAGATGAGCAAGGGTTTCTGCTTCTTTCAGGTGTTGATGGATATGTGAAATGGCAAACACAAGTATTTGATTTTATAGACATATGAAAAGTTTTAAGAAAGAAAAGATAATAACAGAGACAAGGAATACCAATCCCCCAAATTAAAACACGATAGCAGATTAGCAGTTACAAGCCAGTTAATTAGGCAAAACCTCCACTGAAATCAAAATGTTGTAACATCAAATCACTTGTACACATGGATCGTACAATTTTACTTTTTATTGTTTTCCAGAAAAAAATGTCTGTCTGCCTTCCTCAAGTTTTAGTGAAGTGTTTTGATTCTGTATTTGTATAAGACAATGCATTCCTGAATTTAGGAGACTGAGTCACTAGATTCCAGAAGGTATAGATTACTGTCTTATCTCAGGCACCAAAACGGTGTAAGATCACACAGAGGAAATATTCTCCCATACATTATTTATTAATATTCCTGGGCTTTATACAGTAGGTGAAAACATGTGGCCAAATTCCTGCCTTTTCTCAATTTTGGTCACACAGAGCTATTTATTTGGTAAAATGGGTGTTCATCATAAAGAAGAATTGCATAAAAGTTTTTCAAGGATTTCTTGCTAGCTGCTGGCTCAACTGAGCTTCTGAAATTAAAATGTGGACTTTTTACATCCATGTGTACTCCTCCTTCAGGTTCACGGTAGCTGCATGTGACACAATTCAGAAAACAGATGTACTTTAATGATAAATATCTGATTTAAGACTCAGAATGGACCTTTGAACGTTCTGCAGTAGATTATTAGTATAGGATTGTGGTCTTGTTAACATTTGGAAAATTATTCTCTAAAAAAGAACTAAGAAACCCTTTGTTTTGTCTTAGAAACACTTTGTTCTGTATTTATTATCCCGGAAAACTGCTGAGTAGCACAAGCAATCCTGTTGAGATTTGTGCTTACCACAAATAAATGGAAAAGGCCTGGGATGGTCCATTTGGGTTGGAATTGAGAAAAAGAAAGTTCCTTAATTCTAATAAAAGTTCAGCTGTGAAAAAAACAATTTGCAAAGAGCACAGGGATTACTTTATACTTAGGTAGATACTCACTGATGCAGGGAGCAGGCTGAAAGTCTTCCAAGTATGCTGCTTCATTGGCTACAGAGTCATTTCCCCATTCTATGTGGTTCAACAATTACTTAAATATTTTCTAGAATGTAGGGCAGCTTCAATGGAAGTAACACTTCTCAGTAAGTGTAAAAGCTTATATCTGCTAATGTTCTGACCTAGCTGAGCATTTAGGAAGCAGCAGTATTGCTGTCTTTTTCATAGGCTAAGGATAGTTCAGGTGTCTAAAGACGTGGCCATGTCTAGACTGGCAGCAGGCATCTCAGTGGTTGAGAAAGTGAGGCAAAGAACTGGTATTTTTCTTGGTGTTTTGTGCTAGGGAACTATTCCTGTGACTTCCTGGCAAATAGAAATCTTTTTTTTTTTTTTTTTTTTTTNNNNGTTTTTTTTTTTTTTTTTTTTTTTTAGTTAAGTCACTCCATGCATTATATGGGCATCCTGGGCATCCACCTTGGAAGTGTGAATACACTGACAGGGAGGCAGGTGAGAAGTAGGAGGTGAAGGTTGTTTAGATTCTAGTTTAATGTCACAAGAGAGAATGTCCTTCTGAACCTGAAATGTCCTTCCTCAAGTGCGTAATGCACACATAAGCACATCATAAATTGTGCAAGTTGGAGAAAATGTAAACACTCTAAGAAATGGTGACAGGCTCTCATCAGAACCTAATGCAATTAATGCAGCCCACATCATTGTGCACATGGTTAGTGAATCAATTATAAACAGTAGGAGCCTATTCTTCTCTCCAGGCACAGATGTAATTTCTGCTGACTCAAAATGATTTTTTCAAATCATAAGTAATTTACATATCTGAAGTAAGGAAGCTATGTATATATACATAGCACAGATAATGTTAAAAATTAAGAAGGGCTCTTACAGGTAGTCCATTCCATTCCTTCTTCTATTCCTTTGATTCATAAAAATGCTAAGATCTTCCATCCTACTGTGCATGAATAGGGCTTAGCAGCAATGGAAATTCATTACTGTCAGGAAAGATACCCAGTGTTGTCAGATTATAGATGAGCTTTCTTTTTCCATTAATGTTTGGGTTGTGTCTCCATTAAGGACTCACAATAGACAAGTGCAAGTGGTTGATACCGAAAAGGGGTCAGAGTATTGCACTGAAGACAGGAGATAACTAATTTATTATTATAAATTCAACATGAATTGTGCTTTTTTTTTTTTCAGTCTTCTTTGGGAACATACTTTATTAGTTTCTGTTGATATAGCAATTTACACTTCTACAAAAAAAAGGAGGACAAATTTAAGGTATAAGTTATTTCCATAGTAAGCTGGTTCCTGGCACTTCTATATGTCTAGAAGTATCTCCAGACTATAAGTAGGTGGACATTCAGATCATCTGTTATCTGGAACCTAGACGTGTGACATATGTTTTTCTTTAGAAATGCTATTTAAAGATTGTGGGCTCTTTCCTACATCTTCTAAATCATTGTTACATTATGGTTGCTGACTGTACAGATAACAGTATTTTTAATAAAGAGAAGAATTTTGTGCCACAAATGCTCTTGGTCACCTGTGAATAGAAGACCTCATATACTGGACAACCTTTCTTCAAAATTTTTTGAGAATTAAAACTGCCCTTCACAAATCTGCATGAATAAGACTTAACAAAAAGGCATATGGCTGGACCAGACAGCAATTCAGTATTAAAAAAATATGTATACAGTTTCCTGATGAGCATTGTAAAAGATAGTGTATACATATTTATTTAATGATGCTAGAGTTATCTGCTGCACTCTCAGGTTCTCTTCATGCTGAACATGCTGCTTGATGTATCTTACTGCACATAACACATACCTTACTGGGTCTAGATTTGTACTTCGTGCTCCCTTATCAAAATTAACCATGAAGGAGACAAAAATGCAAGACATTTTCTTTAAATATTACAATCTCTTCAGAAGATCAGATAATAGTTGTCTGATTCATTATTTCTGAAAGTGTGCATTCAGGACAGTTGAAAAAATAACAGGCAAATATTCTGTCATTGTGCTGTGTATGGTTCAATAGTTCATTAATTGCTGTCTTGCTGTCTGTATAAACATATGCTTAAACACCTTTCTGACTATATGTACTTTGCTGAATGAATGCTTAAATACATGTCTGTTACAGTTGTGATAATCTGCCTAATTATATACTTTGAGTAGATTGGACTGTATGTGTTTAAACAGTGCACACTAAATTTTCTTGGAAAATTTTCTTGGAAAATGGTCCTTGCATGAGCATGGATACAATTGGGTCAAGACAGGCTTTTTCTGGAGAAAGGATGTGATGGTAGCTGAAGTGTAATAATAACTCATATGGATGTTATAATGGACAAAAAGGGGTTTATTTTATTCCTCTTA
This sequence comes from Alaudala cheleensis, assembly GCA_013398995.1. NCBI lineage: Eukaryota > Metazoa > Chordata > Aves > Passeriformes > Alaudidae > Alaudala > Alaudala cheleensis. The sequence goes on from VWYE01015421.1 coordinate 196,786, forward strand.
AGGAAAAAGGATCAGGATTTTGGCATAGCTTATTTGTGAAGCACTGCAGTCAAAGCCAGTGTTCTTTTTATGGACCTTATGAAAGACAGGCAGGTATTGCAGGTGTTCTGAGTTTTCAAGGGAGATGGTCACAAGTAAGTGACCATCCCCACATGGGAGGGGGGAATCAGAGAATTACCTTAGCTGTGTTCAAATAGACATCCATGAGGAAAACTCATTATGAAAGTCTTGAAATTTTTTTCTGCACAGAGAAGAAAAAGACTGGGACTCTTGGGAATAACTTATATAGAAACAGAAGATGAATTTGTGACAATAAGTGACACAAATCTAGACTGGATAAACAACAGACCATATAATCAGTTGCCCTTTGACAAAAGCTAAACTCCCACCCTTTAGGTCAGTCCTCTCTCCCAGGAGATGGAAAGGAAAAGAAAATGAAGGAAGGCAAAAGGAATTGGATTGAGACAATGATACTTCAATGCAAAAAGCAAAAACTGTGTGTGCAAGTGAAGCAAAATAAGGAATTGATTCACTACTTGCCATCAGCAGGCAGATCTCCATCTGCTTTCTGGGAATAACAGGCTCAGCACATATAATGGCTGGTTGGGAAGACAAATGCTATAACCATGAATGTCCCTTCCTTTCTCAATCTTTCTCTCAGTTATTACTGCTGACCACAGTATCAAATGGGGTGGAATATCCCTTTGGTCAGTAGGGGTCAGCTCTCCTGACTGTTCCCTCACAAATTCCTGCCCACTCCCTCCTCACTTTGAGGGGTAGAGCAGAATAGGAGGCACCACTGCTGTGCCAGCACTGCTCAGGGGTGTGTTATCAACCACGTGTGTTATCAGCCCTGTTTGAGCGTTTAACACAGGACACAGGACCACAGAGGCTGAATTGAAGAAAGTGGGCTTCATAACTTGATCCCAGCATGATGCTCTCCTCTGCACAGGCAGGAAGGAGGTGATAAACATTTATGCCTTGCAGCAGAATCAGAAGGTAAGAGTACACAGCAGCCAGGTCAGAATATCCAGCACCTGTCAAGAGGAAGGAACAGGCAGAAATAGGAAAGGAAAAAGAATGGGAACTAAATGGAGGTGGACACTACTGCGCTGAATATGCAGAAGCTTCACTAAATAACTTTATGCAGGCAGGTTTAGTTGATCCCAATGAAAGATGGGAAATAAAGGACAAAAAATTACACAGGTAGGAATTGTAAAGGATATATTCAACCATTTTAGTGCTAATAGGAATACAAATAACTACACTGGTGTTTTTATTGTTTCTAAACATAAGAAAAACAAGAAGAGACACAGAGATGGAGATGCACACACAAAGGTTAAAACATGCTATCAGTTTAACCATATTTGTACACAATTGGTTCCCACTAGCCCAAAAGGAGGATTTAGACCCTAATTATCCTGTTCAGAGGCTAATGTTGGAACAAACATAAAAAAGAACTTTTTTTCTTACAACTCAAACAATATTCAAATTATTAATGTTTAATTTTCCAGTTCTGAACAAAAAATTTCTTCAGTGTTTCCTACATGATTCTTTTTTAATCTCATATACATTGTTACTGACTTCAGATAAAATCAGTTTATCTAACTTATTTAACTTCTAAAAGAGTCAAACTTTGATAAATCATGTTAATTACATCCTCTTTCAAAATCATCTCTATTTGCTATTATCTATTTATTGTAGCAAATCTAAACTAATTTTGGAAGAGAGTTTCAGCGTTAAACACTCAAATAGCCACTACAAATGCAATATGAATGTAAATAATGTATTGGTTTCAGAGGATGTTGGACAAAAAAAGTTTCTCTACAGTGATATGTAATTTCTGTTAAAAGTTTACATGCAAAGTAAATTTTGGAGCATTTTTTAATGAAAGAATTTGTGATATATGACTGCTTGTTAAGAGAATGGTGAGAGAATACATTCCAATAGGAATGTAAAATATTAGGGTTCAATGATACATATTATGCCAATAAAGTTTTTGCAATCTAGCATTCCTATTAATTTTTAAAGGACATGCCTACAAACAAGTTTGAGGGGTTTTTTTGTGCTGAATTCAAGTATTTATCTTGAACCCTTATATCTAAGATGCAAATATAAATATATTCAACAAAAGCTGAAAACACCTAAATATTACAGGATTGAGTATGAGCAGTGTAAGATTGTTACTTCTTCTGAAGTTCTCTGTATATTTCTAAAGTTTACATTATGGCCTAAACTAATTGAATTTTCCCCTTTTTCAATCATCTTTTAAAAAACCACACCAAATTCTCATTTCAGGCTACTATAATTTATTAACTTTATAATCTCATGGGGTAAATGAGAAAGGGCATATGATTCCTGTGATTTATGGTAGTTTAGACTACTCAGGAGAAAACAAGGTCTCTGAAATCATTAAGTCAAAAGAGGTTTGAGCTGCTGGTAGAATCATTTAATATGTCCTTGTGAGGTACAGGAGAACTGGGATCTCTCCTAATGAGGAGATGCAAATGTGTGGGTACTTGTGACATATAGAAACTGTAACTTTCCAGCTGATAGATGACTCTCAATAAAACCTGTTTGAAATACTGATTAATTATCCTTAAAGTTAGCTGAGAAGGAATGGAGATTGGACAGTGGGGATGATATGAAGATAATACAATAAAAACATGCTGCTTAGTAGGTCTTCTGAATAAATGAGGACATCTGAAATATCAGTATTTCCCAAGACAGAGGAATGAGTTTTATTTATAGAAAGTATAAATAGCAAATCAAAGTCAAACATTTTCATTATTGAGGACTAGAATAGTGGGGATGTTTGCCACAAATGATCTCAACTGGCAGAGCCAGCTTGAACAGTCTTACTATCAAGTTATATACATGTATAATTACAAATGTGGAACTAAAATCCATTTAACACATTGCACAGACTGAGCCAATTTTTATAATGCCTCAAAATACAAGATCATGGCATGCTGATAACAAACAATTCTGTCTAGAAACTGGAATATATTTATATGTGGATGAAATAGTGACTGGATGTATCTCAATCTCTCTCAGCTCCCTGCCCAATGGCTTTCTACTTCATATTGTCTTTGTGAGATTTTTAGGTAATTATATATACATACATACATATATACATATATATATATATATGTCTGTGTGCTTATGAATATGGGCATATCAAGATGAATGAAGCCTTTTTGTCACATACATAGAAAATTACTGATTTTTTTTCTGCAAAAATTAATCTTACAGAGTATTTATGTCTGATGGATCTACTTTGGTGAAAGAGAATTTATTTTTAAGGAGAAAGAATACTGCACTTTCAGTACATTGCTTTGAAAATCCTTTTCAATTTCATTCAGAAATATAAAGAAGAATAAATTCTTGACAAGATTTTTAAGATGGTTCACATAGAGATAGAGATTTCAGTTTACTTAGATCCTGGTGAAAATTGCAAAAAGGACATATATAAGTTCTTGCCTTAATCTGGTATATTGTGCACTTTAAATCCTACAATACACGACACATCATACAGTGCAGAGAATTCCATAAGCAGCACCAGGGGGTACAACAAGGGATAAGCCATTAAAACCCAGAGAACTTCCAGTGTATAAAATTGTTGATGTTGTACTGTATATTTGCTTCCACGTTTGGTGTAGCTCAAGGGAGTCTAAAGCTCCACCAGAAACACTAGCACTGCCACATTTTAAAATACAAATTAGGACTTCTGTGTAGGTCTTGAAGAGGAAACACACTCATAAACTGTCTTGCATTTTCTGGCACTGGCCTGATTAGTCTTCTGTCCCTATAGGAAAGTGTATTAACTAAAGCAGGAGGAGAGCATCTTGCACAGTTTTGTGGTCAGAGCATCTGCAAACAAAACAATGCGTGAGCCGGATGCTGTTTGGCCTCAGAAAAGAATGAAACGCATTCTGATCGTCGGATGAGTACACCACACATAATGTAATATAATTTCCAGCACACTCCATCAGCAGTATAATGAGCAATGTCCTGACAGCTACTGTGCTTCCTGTGAATGTATGCTAGTGTTGCATAGATTAGCAGACTTGCACACTCCCAGGGTGTCCTGATTTTCACAGCTGCTCAATGGCTCTGAAATGTAAGCCTCTACTTTTGTGCTTAGCAAAGATTGAGAATTTCAACTTTGAGCAACTATTTATTTTGAAAATATAACTTAGGACTGACGTGTGCAATTTTATAGAAATCCACATGCATTGCAAATTTAAATGGATGTTTGATCTTTACTAGGCTTCCAGAATGTAGCTTGTCAACAAGTTCATCCTCCCATACATCTTGTGTGGTAGGTTTGTTAGCTGGTAGATACAATTTTTATCCTGTCTTATAAGTAGAAAAACTGACAGGAGAAAATGAAGTCATTGTTGTCTTTATTTTTGGGGATGCCCTGACAACAGAAAGCATACTAGGTTTATGTAAGAATATTGTATGCATAACTTATGAAAGAATAAGCCTACCTGAAAATTGTCAAGAGCTACCCACTTTCAATCATTCCTTCTTTCTTAAGTATGTAAAAATGACACATTAAAAAATCCTTCCTACGCAGTATTAAAGGGCAATATGGTACTAAAAAATTAAGACAGAATGTACTCAGTTTTGTCATTTTTGCTTTAACCAGTATAGTTCCTGAAGGACAGAATAATTATACCCATAAGACTCACAGAGAACAGAAGTGCTGGAAATATGCTGTATGGAATCAAATCAATAACTCTGAGAATACTTTGAGCTCATTTTAAATATTACTCTCTGCTCTCCCTAGATTTGAGCTATTGATTTAGAAATTTATGTCAAGCCTTCTTTTTCTGCATAATTATGTCCTATACTTGTTTCTGTTGTTTGCTTGTTTATTTTTATAATAAAACTAGAAAATACGATTCTTGGATGAATACCTAATTGAATATGAAAAGACTTAAGTCTGATGCTCTTCTTTCCCACTTTTTCCAGGTAATTCTTGTTTTCATAAACATGAATGTAATTTGGAAAGCTGTATGAGGTATCATGAATTAACTCTGGTATTTTCCAATAAGAGCAGGTAGGTACGGATATCTTTGGATAAATGAAGAACTCAACAAAAATATTTGCAGTAGACTATCAACTGAATGTTTTCCTAAAGATTTTCTTTCTATTTTATCTAAAGAATTGCATTGAAATGTAAGGTGAAATGGGTGATTAATTGTACTAGCTTGAGGCTCATTCTCTGAGGTGCTGAGTAGCCTTCATCTTCATGGGAGGGAGCTGAGACAGCTTAGCATTTCACAGATATTTGCACTGAGTGGTTAGATAAATACCTTTTTTAAGAAACAGATATATTTGCAGAATTTTATCTCTGCCAGAGATTTGCTTAACTACAGAAAATAGAATCTGGAAAAATTCAGTTAAATCTGCTGAATGCATTAAAATGTACATAGAAGTTACATTACCCACCCCATTCTCTCCCACCCTCCCATCCCCCTTGCCCCTGACTTACCTTTGGAATATGGAACAGAACAATTTTCTTCTTCAAGTGCATTGAGTGATAGGAAATTATGCAGTTTGCATTTATTCAGAATAAACTCCAATCTACCAAATGTTACTTCTGAAAAATTTAAGAGAAACATAAACATTACATAAATACTCATAAGAACACATTTAGATGGTATATACTTCCATTACTAATAACTATTGGACTAAAACATGGCTAGTGCATGACCTATGAATTCAAATAACAGTTTTTTGAGGGGGTTGTGCTTTTCTAGGGTTGTGTGAGGGAGTTTGAAATCCAGCATTGTCATTTGATGTGACTTTATTTGTTACAATATTTCACTGTTACAGTCCAAAAACCTAGTGAAAGCTATGATTATAAAATAGGCTTTTCAAGGTGCTTCTCTCTCTCTCTGTGAATACAACATTACTTTCTGGGTCTTGAAATCCTGCGCAGTCACAGCATGGATTCTCTGAATGAAGGAGCAAACCATGAAATCATCTAGGTTGGAGAGCAACCTTAAGATCACCAAGTCTAACTAAAACCCTATCACTATCCAGTCCAACAAGTATAAACCATGTCCTTAAGCCCCACATCTTCACACCTTTTAAGTCCTTCCAGGGATGGCAACTCAACCACTTCCCTCAGAAACCTGTTCCAATGCTGAACAATCATTTTGGTGAAGAATTTTTTCCTAATATGCAATTTAAACTTTCCCTGGCTCAGCTTGAGGCTGTTTCCTTTTGTACTATCACTTGTTGCTTGGGAAAAGAAACCCACCCTCCGAAACGTCCACAGCCCTTCCCTCATCCTCCAAGCAGGTTGTCTTGTTATAGGAGACCAGGTTGGTCAAGCAGGACCTGCCTTTCCTCAACCTGTGCTGGCTGGGCCAGATCTCCTGGCTGTCCTGTATTTGCCACATGATGGTTCTCAGGATGATCTGCTCCATGATCTTTGTCAGCACCAAAGTCAGACTGACAGACCCCAGATCCTCCTTCTGGCCCTTCTCAGAGGTGAACATGAATAATGGAAATGATCCTGCATAATCTAATCTTTTTAAACCTTTGAATCACAAAATGTCCTGCATACTTCACTGACTTACAAACTGTACCTGCTCTTTTTGTCTTTGAGAAAGACAGAGCTTTTGTTTTCCACTGCAATAGATCTTCTGTTTTAGTTCTTGATGAGTCATAATCTACTGAATTCTCATGCTTTATGTAACAATGTGTATATATATATATATATATATATATGCATATGTATAAATAAATAAATACATTGCCAATACCACTGGTTATTTGTTTAATATTTGTGAGGACCTATGGTCATTTGGAACCTAATACATGGCAACAGAGATAAGAGGTTTTAAAATGCTTTTAAAAAATGGCAGACATATTTGGAATCATGTGGAATATGCACAAAAGGTTGTAGATGTGAAAAAGGTGGTGCATCACATAATAGTGGAATTTGTTCTGTTAGTATTACCAACATGCAGGCAGTAGACACATGTTAATATCATAAAAGAGGGTAAAGTGTGTTGTTAAATTTACACAGACAACTGAAATCTGAACAAGAATGTTTTAGCACTATGTAAATTTAATTGGACAGAATTGGACCAAAGGGTCGTAGATGTTTATGCAATCCTGTTACTGTTCAATGCAGAAAATGAGGTCAAGGTTCAAGCAAAACAGGGGGGAAAATGGAATTCTTGATCTTATGGTATGTTAATAAACCCTAGATAGAAACTCCAAACCACAAAATAGACTAAATTTAGGCTCACTGCTTTTTTTTCTAGAAACTACTGCTTCAAGGTCCTTTTTTATTTTTTGGTTGTTCTCCCTTCAGGAAAGAAATTAACTTACAGAGAAAAGGAAACAGACCAGGAGGCAGAGTGGAAAGACAAGAGCACTATCCCATGTGTGTCAAATTGTGTTCATCAAAGGTCATGATTGAATACCAGCCCCTCTCTCTGGCCCAAACAGGCTGATAACTTCCCCTTTATTTGAGATGCACTAGTCATTTAATTTACTATGTGAATAAAGTGAAGACTGAATCCACTGAGTACATCTTTGCATAGCAGTAGCATAACTGCTGAGAATATGGCATAACTCTGTAAGAGGTGAGTTTTGCTTTACTGCCAACTTAAGCTTAGAGAAACACAGTACTAAACCAATGTGAATCTCAGAGCTTTGAAAGAGTTAAATCTGTGCTTCGTTGCTAAAAATATTATACTCAGATTCAGAATTTTATGTTTCAAAATATATATATATAAAAGGAATAAAACTGTGAAAGAAAGTTTATATTTATGTTCATTTAAAAATAGTGATTGCCACTTCATTCAAAATAGAGATAATTATGTTTTTATTTGGGAGAAAAAAACCAGGAAGTACTTTACAAACAATAATGTAAATCAGTTCATTCTGATATGACCTCAGTGGCTTACCAGAAGCACCTGGAAATCCTTATTGATGGTGAGGAATTTCTGCTGGGGACTTGGGTACATTGAAGTGCTGATCTGTTCTCAGCTGTCAGTGAGATTTCAGAGTGCAGCCTTGGAACTTCTGGTGGAGTTGGAAAAAGCTGTGAGTTTCTTATTGCCTAGGTGAGAAATTTGGGGGAAGAAACAAATTTTAAAGGTTTTCTTATAAAATCTGAGTAGTATTGCAATCAGATCTTGCCACTGACACAATCCTGGAAAACCACAATTAGTCAAAGGACTGGGAAGAGGTTAAAGAAGTTTTAAAAGTTGTCATTTGCCTAAAGGCTGAAAATGCAATTATCTTAAAAATATTCTGATGTAGATTGTAGGAATAGGAGTCTTCAAAAACATTAGCTATTAAAAATGAGACAATTTAGTAATATAGAGGATGTGATGGCCTATACAAAGCAACAAAAAATTATTTCCGTTTCATCAGGCATCATCCACTTAGGTCTCTTTATTTCCATTTTTCTAGCATCTTGGTCATCCAGCAATTCCATGAATTTCCAATATAACAGAGATGTATCCTTTAGTGAAGAAAACCATTAATGGTTTGCTTGGGGGAGGGTATGTGTGGTTTTGGGTTGGTTTTGTTTTTAAAATTGTTTCTTATTTTAAAAGAAAATGTATTTTGTCTGCGAGCACTCCTCCTCAAAGTCATGGAAATAGCAAAATGCTTTCAATGGCTGTTTGCTACCAGTTATGAAAAAAACACATTGTCTGTTCATGTAGTTTCAAGTCAGAAATGAAACTGCATTAAAAAGATGAGTTGTTGTCAAATGTTTGAAAATTGGCAGTGAATCACCATAGGAAGCTGTTAGTGATATTTCTGACTTTAGCAATGACACCCTTTGTATTGCAGGGAGGAAGGAAAAGGGATGATTTCACCCACCTAAATGTCCAGTTCACACATAGTACAACAGAACAAAGCACAGCACATATAATTATGACTTGACTCTCATGGCTGCTTAGCTGACATTTTAAAATATTTTTCATCTGTATAAAAGTTATTTCATGATATCCAAAAAATGTCTTTTAATATAGCTTTATATATATAACTAAACCAACCTGGCTGTGCATGAGTTACACTTGATTAAATGCTTGAGCATAAAATGCATTAAAAGAAAGTTGCTTTTTTTCTAAAAACAGGATATGGAAAATTCTTTCTTATTAATTTAATATTTAAGATAGTAATACTAAACAAAATAAACCCATCCTTTTCAGTGTTAAATGCATGAATTGAATGATGGACTTCTTTTTAGGAAATAAAGAAAAAAATATTTTTCAGGAACATTTTGTTTTATTCAGAGATTCGAAGATTGGATAATGTGTGTTCTTTGCATAAAAAACTGTTTAATATAATATGTGAATCCCTGGAAATGTTCAAGGCCAGATTGGATGGAACTCTGAGCAACCTGGTCTAGTGAAAGATGTCCCTGCCCATGGCAAGAGAGTTGGAACTGAATAACCTTTAAAGTCCCTTCCAACTCAAACCATTCTACAATTCTGTAATTCTTTGGAAGTTTTGTGGTGTGATAAGGTCCAGTGTTTTATAATCCAATACAGGTTGTCTCAGTTTGCCAGAGTTCCTGAAATATGTTGCATTACTTTTTACCTTAAAACCACAAAAATACTATAAATATGTATATTCTTTGTATGTCATCAGATATGGATAAATTATAGAAAATTAGCACATTTAGGTTTTCATTTACCTGAATTTCATATTAAGTTTATTAAAGTTATAAACATTTTAAAAAGTTTTCAACAAAATGCTTGAATTGACAATGAAATCAGTCATAATATAAAACTAAATTGAATGTTATTTAGATACTTGAGGATACTTGTCAGAGAAAATCATTATATGGTTTCAAGAGGTGTTTCTCTGCAACCAATCTTAGAGTAAACCATAGCTTGTTTTTCATTAGGTATTTCCCTCTCTGCATCAAAGTGAAGGAGTCTTAATTCTAATGATGAAGTGCAGAACCAGAACTGAATCTGGAGTAAATTAGCAGTTGTCTGCCTTCCTTAGGGCATCTTTGCAAATTTTCATCTTCTCTTTTGTGTTAATCTCTTTATCCTCAAAATGAAGACTGTGAATTAATAGATTGTATCTTTTTATTTGACTTTACAAAATTTCAAAGCCATTTTCATTCAATTTTTTTACTGTTTCTTCCTGGTTTCTACTGGTTTCCTCTGGTTGCCCTCCTTGTACTGCCCAAACTGAAGTAAAATGCTCCTATTTTTGACTAATTTTGTATTAATTTTCTTAGATTCCTGTCTGTCAATGTTTGTACCTCCATGTTCATATAATGAACTTTATTGAAGTGTGATAAAATATTTACTCAATTTTAGGTGGATAAAGAATGTTGATGTCATTAATTGTTCTTCCCAAAAAGAAGAAAAATATTTGTGGAAAAATTCCCAATTTTGACTTTAAAGAGGGTTTGATTCAAGATAAACAAAGCCTGTATACTGTAAATTTTACAGGCACCTAATTGCAAAACTGCTGTGCCTCTAGTTCTTGGAACAGAGCAAGAATCAACACCAGTATGAGTCAATATAGTTGTTGACAAGACCAGCAGGTCCCATTCATATTTCAGGTTTCCTGAACAGCCACAGAACTGCTACTTGATGGGTGAGGAAGACTTAATGTCACTGTAATGCAGGGAGGCATGTGAGGTGTTATATTTAATTTCACTCTTTTAAACTCTGAACTAGCTTTTCCATGGCTTAACCTAAAGCATAGTCCAGACAGAATCATCCTGGGGGCCTTTGGTGATGGCATCTTGAAATACAGTAGTGATATTACTGACTGCTCTCTGCTGCATCTCTGGCCTGTCATCTGTGCTGCTATGCCCTAATAAAATGCCTCTGAGGCTGCAGTGGAGCACAACCACCCCTTTGCTGCCAGAGCACCTGAATTGCTTTTTCTTTTTTTTTTTTTTTAGCATGTAGGGTCATAATTGTAAAGTGTGCACTTTTACTTTGTGACTTTTTGATGTTAGTGAGTATTCACAGAAACCTTACAATCATCTTCAGCACCCAGGATATTCTCAGGCACATCAATGATTTACAAACACACATGAAGATTCTTTGTAACTATCTGCATCTAAGGTGCCAGTGAAACCCTCAGACAGAGAGAGGCCATGTATTTGTTATGCATGTACAGCTGCTGTAAGAATTGCATCTCTGATCCTGAGAGGTATTTTTGCCTATTACAGTGCTATATGTAATGAACAGCTAAGGATTGCATTTGCCAGTGTGTGAGTGATGATCACAGAATGCAGTTCTGTTCTGCTCTCTTCTATTTCTGTTAGTGCAGCATCTAGGAAAAGCAATGAGTACATGAGTCAATTTAGAAAACCTACTTTTTTCCTGCAATGATATACAGAAAATATAATGAAAAATCATTCATTTTTTGCCTCATCCATATATCCTAATAGTTTGATGAAGGTGTTGGTTTTGGGTTTTCTTATACATGCAGGGTATAATCTGTGAACTTGAGGATTCCTTAACAATTTGTACTATTTCTATCCCAATGTGAGTGAATGTTCTACTTTCTGAACAACTAAGCAGGATTTTGGACAGGTAAAAATGCGGATGCAAGTTCCAAGCAACAAAAAATCAGGCCTTAAATATGCATTTTGAGCCTTCATTTTCTTTGTGCCCCTTAAACATGAGTCACTCTTGGCAGGAACAGCCAGACCTTCACGTGCACACAAATGGTATTCTGTTTTGACTGGCTATGCTTCAGTAAATGATTTATATATTAACAAAGAGTCAATGGCAGACTGATTTTGGATCTGGAGCCCTGGACTGAATCCATTGCAGACTCTGGCACTGATGATTCCTGATTGCTAGTGTTCACAATGGCAGCATTGGCAGAGTATTAAACAAAAACTTATTTCTGTCTTCTGAATTGCTGTCTTCAGCAGCTCATGATTTCTTCTTCAGCTGATCCCTAAATGTAGCAGATAATATATAAGACAGAAACTGGGGACAAGTGTAAGTCAAATTATCTGAAAAATCTTTCCTTGCTTTTTACTAAAGAGTTCAAAGTGTGAGACTTACTTTAAAAAACACAAGACTGATGCAATGTTTACATTCAAATTATATTTTATATAAACTGAATTAAAATAAGTAGTTCACAGGCTTTATGCTGCCTGTCTACACAAACATGAACTTCACTTTGAGGCAGATGATTCTCTGGAATGTAAGGACTGTATGTGCTGGGACCACATAAAAACCATTGTAAAGGGACATGATATTTTGCATAATATCATCATTTATATTATTGAAAATTAGAACACTTTCATGGCATCTCTGATAGCAGCTGCAATTCATTATTAATGATTTGCTGGAGTCTGATCTAAATCATGTATAGTCAATCCATAAATGTTCACTTTTTTATGAGTTGTATTGACAGTGCATTGAAGGTCTTGATGTTCAAACAGTAAGAAATATCTGATAGTTCTGAAGACAATGATAATTTCTGATACCTGAAAAATTAGGTCTATGGAAGCGTTTCAAAACACTGAACACTATATCACTTACTTTTCAGTACACACACTGATAATGAAGTCACATGTAGGCATAAGAATCACAAGTAGTCACTAAAATAAGGAAACAAAAAGAGATTTGTTTCCTAAAAATTTGTCTTTCTCTGGGATACAGCAGTTAATTTTGGTTTGCAAGTCAATTGCTAATTCTACTTATGTACTTTCATATTGAGATTGCTTTCTTTCTTTTATGGAAGAAAGCAGAAGCTGTGTGGGTGTAATCCTCATAAAGAGGCCAAGAAACCCATATTCTGCTCTGTCTCTCTGAAAGAACTTGGACTTCCATCTTTCAAGAGTCAGTTCTTGCTATAAGTTTCAAGGAAATAAATGATATTCAAGGTGGTACACTCAGCATGTATTGTTTGTGTATTATTATAACAAGTAGAACCCTTGGATAAGATGTATAAATTCCCAAACAATTGGTACAAAAGAGCAAGCAATTACACTGAAACTTGGATTTCTCTTTTCAAGAACTCATGAGTCTTGTAAAGCATAGAGTTGTACTGTGTGAATCAACACATGCAGGTGACCAAGGGTGACCAGAAAAACCCACTGAAATAGCAGAATAAATTTATTTCATTAACTTCCTGGCTGGAGGATCCCAAAAATGATTGAGCAGAGTCGTGCAAAACAAATGAACAGGTACTGTCAGGCTTAATCTAATCCTAGGCAGGGCAGTAAGTCTGCTCTTTGCAGCCTTTTCTCAAAGGCCTGCAGATGAGTAGTTTACCACTAGAATAGGTATTTAATCCAAAATTTAATCCAAACCCAGAGAAGTTATAGAGCTTAGATACAACTTACTTTCACAACTGAATGTGGATCTCAATGATGTACAGGTAAATACTTCTGACACAGTACTAAAGCCTTTGGAAAGGCCTGTAAGGGCTACCTCAGGGAAAGGTGATGTGAAAACAGGTCCAGAATGATTGTACATCAGCCTAGAATGTCAGTTAAGGAATTTTAATGCTGAGAATGAATGAATGAATGGCTGCACTGTGCAAAGGAAGTTAATAGTATCACATAGACAGTAAAGCAGGATTCCTTCTGTGGAGCTGGCAAAAATGAAATATTATTTCCTTTAAGGAACTATTTGGACATTTCAAGGCTGTTCTCTTCAGGGAATTATTCCTATTTATTTTAAAGGGAGAAATAATGCAGCAAAGACAAATTTCTTACTAACTGTCATTCCATTAGCCAGTGGCAAATGCTTTAGTAATAGTAGTAAGGCTAAGTGGGGTTTTTGGAAGGTGGTTATTTTAATACTAGGTTGAAGGATAAGATGCAACTACTTCTACTCTTCATTAAACATAAATGCCATGAAATTTAGTCTTCAAGATCTAGATTAAATTATCAAATGGAAATAACCAAGATGTCAGGAAAATGTAAAGTCATCCTTCTCATTATTATTCATACCTCCTCCTCAAGGAGGTGGCAGAATATTCAGGAAGTGTTTGTAACTTCTGTAAATATCACTGGGGTTTTGTGTGCAGTGTGAACAGTTGTGAAGTTTTATTAAATAATCTGATTGACATAGGTTATTTTTTAGGGTCATATCAACAATATGTTACTTAAAACCAGATTCTGATGTTGAAAATAGAACATTTTACTTACCTTTTTATTTTTTTTAATTTGTTATTCCCTCATTGGAAACAAAAAAGTTTGTTTTGTCTTTGTTAGCTTTTTCAATTCATCATGTGAGTATTTCCAGATTGTTTTATCACTAGCTCAGAAGACTTAAAACTGAAGCAAGCTTAGAATTAGTCTAGTAAGTGTAGGTGAAAAGAAAGGAAAAGTAATGACATTGCCTGCAACAGAAGTATTTTGCAGTAAATCATTTTTATAACTTTTTATTCCAGTCAGCTCAATATTATAGCTGAGCTACCACTGAAATGACAAAAGCTCAATCATAAATTTGCAAAAGAAGTTCAACATTTTCAGGGTTGAACTACTGCTTTGTACCAAGGCAAACAGATGTTTGTCATGATCTGAGGCTGAAGAAAGTAACAAGTCTCTCAGAATAAATAGCAAGAATTCTGGAAGTCTTAAATTTTTCTTCTCTAATAAGGATCTCAGAAAGATCTAATAAAGTTCTGAAATTGTCACCCTTAGGAAAAATTTGAGAATTTCAGCTGTAGAAAGCAGAACTCTTCTGGTGGAATAATCAGTTAATGTACATAAGGCTATTCACTCAGAAGCTTAAAGTCTGATGGCATTTTGACTCCAACACCCACAAGAAAAATCAAGGAAATGCAGGAAGTAATGCCAATGATTTAGTCGATAGGTTTGTTAAATTAATAGCCTGAGATAAAGCAAAAATGCCTTCAGACTTTGTGTGCTTCTCTAAATGCTACCAACTGGATCCTTTAGAAAAAAAAAAAAAGAGTTCAGCCACTTTTGTTGCTGTTCATTGTGCTGTAGGAACAAAACACAACCCCTGCATCTCCTCTTGATGTTAGGGATTTCAAAAACAAGCAGCAGAGGAAACAGTAATAAAAGCTTACAATCTTTGTGTCAAAGGGATTTGAGAAGCAGAGGAAAAAGACCATATAAGTATGTTTTGGAAGCAGAAATAGCAATCTTGGAGTTTTTATCTGTTGTATTTATTTTTCTTTGCTTTTCAACTTAGTGGTGAAATGAGGTCTGAAAGCAACGGAAGTTTTTAAAGACTTAATAATTTTTATGGAGGATTTTTCTTATGATTTAAAGGTCACTAGTGAAAGAATTTTGATGGTGCAAGCATCCAAATTGTCCCCCAATGTTATTTATCCCTTCTCAAAGGCAACAGATTTAGCTCCAATGTTATGAATGTTATGCATGGATAAACTTTATAGCTTTGGTTGGTTATCGTGAGTTTCACCTTGGTTTTTTTTTTTTTTTCTTCTTTTTGTTTGTTTTTGGGTTGGGTGTAAGTCAAACAGCCCGTTTGGTTTTGGGGTGGTTGGGTGGGGTTTTTTTGGTTTGTTTTTTTGTTTGTTTGTTTGTTTTGGTGGGGGAATGATTCTTTTTTGTTTGTTTGTTTTGTTTTGTTCCTAAAATGTGTTTTAACCAAATTAAAGGAATTAATGTTTTTCACTTTACACCAGGCTTTATTTCAATTGAGGACAAATTTAAACTTGAATGCTTAAGAATTCTTCAGGATGACATGTATTAATCTATAATAGAATGAGACTCTAAAACTGCCCCATAAAGGCCCAACCCCAATGTTTTGTAAATTTAATGGCAACAGAAATTTTTGGGAATTTTTACTGAACAGTAGAAATTCATGACATGAAAACAGTTCCTAAAAATCAGGTACAGTATTAATATTTACTTTCCCTCTGTTCTCAAAGGTTACCTGTTCAGTGTAGCTACCTTATGCAGTAAACATAAATTCAATTCAACAATGAATGCATTGTTGATACTGACTCTAAATCTGCTCTTCTTTTTTTTTTTTTTTGTCTTCCTTTTTGAAATGATAACATTTTTACCTTATTTGCATTTAGCTGCTGTCAGAATCGGACCCATTTTTTCTTGCTGAATATAAAGAACGTGAAGAGGATCCACATTTTGGAAAGTAAAAAGCCATCTTTCAAATCAAACAGAAAAAAGTACAGTTATTAACATTTGGTAATGCAGCTCATGTGCCAGGCAGGAAAGTCTGATGGCTTTTGTGATTGCTGCGTGGTTTCAGTTTTACATTCCTCTGCTTGGATTGGATTTGTTTGTCAGAGTGTATTCCTGTGGTTTAAGCACGAAAAGAGAGAGAAATATGATTATTGTGTGCTTTTAAAGCATAAATGCATCCCCACAGGGCATTGATTTTGAAATTTCCAGATATGAAAGGGCAGAGAAAATGCCTCCTGGCAGCTACAGGTATATGCAGCTTGGGTTGAAATAGGTCCAATCAGTGCCTAGTTTTCTGCAGTTTTGCAGAAAACCAACTTTTTACCTGAATACCTCTGAAAAACGCCCAAAGGATTCAGTAATTCATCTCTTAATTAGAAGAAACTTCCCAAGAAACTTGTTTCTCTTAAATATGGGAACTTCCAGCTTGAATTGAAGTATGAAGTCTATTTAAAAGTCCTTGGGGCTCTCTTCTTAACTTGACTACTTGGTTGCTGGTTTTTCTTTTAAGTGAATGAAAAAATAAATTTACTTCTCAAAAAAGAGATTACAAGCACTATATTTATAAGCTAAATCTTCAATTATTCTCTTTTTATTGAGGCTAGAATCTAGTGTATTGAAAAGGAATAGGGTTTTTCTATACATAAGGCCTACATAAGTTCAATCCTAGCTATTAATCCCCAGGAAAATGTGAGTAGAGGAAAAAAAGATTGACTGTTGATATTGGAACCTGATCATTCTTATGCCTTAGTTTTTCTTCACTCTTCAGGTACTAAAAGAACAGCAAAATCAAGATATGGATGCATCCATTTCTAGAAAGGAATATAATACATCATGGAAGTGCTTGGACAGAATGTACAAGACCACATAAGGCTATCACACAATTTTTTATTTTCTTTAAGTATGAACAGACTTATTTATGCTCCATCATTTTTGATTACCATACTGGACCTTTGGGGTCCTTGGAGCCCTGAGCCCCCTTGAGTTTCAGAGAACTCAGGTAGGTTGGATTCAGTAAGTTACTGTACTCCAATTCAGTAAAAACAGTAGAGGTGAACATTTAAGAATGTTTTCAGGATAACATTTAGCATCTATCTAATTGACTGTCTTAGTGGAATCTCAAAAGAATTTTTTGTTATTCCTTCTTACCAAATACCTCATAAATAAACAAAAATGCATTATTTTATCTCAGTTGTCTCTGAAACAAAAGTAGTGTTTTATATTCAGATTTTAAATAATTTAATTGTACCCATTTTTAAATAGATACACAAAGGTTGTGCTGGAATACCTGCATTTTTCAAATTCACATTTCTGTCCAATCAAAATCGTTGGTGCATTGCCAGCATAAAACTAAAGGCAGTGGGAACCAACTGAGCAATTCCTATTGCGTGGAGACCTTGCCAGAAGAGCCACTGCATAATCCTCTGGATAAATACCAGATGGAACACTGAGGTCAAAAACAATCATTGCCTCTTACACTATAGAAACTGAAGTTAAGGGATCACATAAGGTGTTCAGTAGAGGTCAGATTTTTAGACTTTTTTTCTTTTTTCTTTTGGTCAGGTAATGACCCTTTTGCAAATTTGACCTTCATGTGATTTGAATAAAATAAGGCAATTTTAATCTTATTAGTGCATGAGGATAGCAATAAATTCATTTTGTTCATTCTTGTGTACATATATATTCACTTTTTTCTTCCTTCACTAGTCAAGGAATTAGGTGTTTGATCAGGAGGAGATTTCTATTTTTTTAAAAAAAGAAAAGAATGTTAGAGGGTGGCTTTATTTGGTTTTGGTCATGTCAAAAAGATAAAACAGCCCGTTAATCTAGCATTGTCTGATAGAAGAGAGAAAAGCTTTTAAGGGTTTTTTTCTTTATTTATTTCTTAAATAGCATGTATTTATTTGGAAGAATTTTTTAAAACTCAGGGGAAGGAGGCTGTACTTTTAGCTGGAATATTTCTTTGCCTGAATGAGCAGAAACAAGTGTCTGCCTTTGATAACTGTGCACACATTAGACTCTGAATATTAAAGAGGGTTGGCAGCTACAGTATAAACTGGGGCACTTGCCATTTCTGGACAAAATGTGTCATTCTTACTGGAAAGTCAGCTAGTAAATGCTCCAGCATTTTGTCTGCTGTGGTTATTTTCTGGCAAACTAGAAAATGAAGGGGAAAATGAACTGAACTGGGAATTCTTTAATCTAGTTATTTTCAGGAGATGAGTTTCCAATTTAACTTTAAATGTGTTGCTATTTAGTGGAACACCAGAGCTCAGGGAAAAGAGGTTTGCTGTAGGTATATAAAAATGCTGGACAAAAAACCACAGATAGTAGATTAAAAAAAAAAAAAAAAAAAAAAACTCCTCTGGTCACTACAAAGCTTCCAAATATTTGGACAAGCAGAAAGGTAAATCAGTCTGCAGCATCTCCCTGACAAGCCATACACATCCAGCTAGTATTCTGTAATGTCTATACTGCAAAATACTGCTTGCATGACAACTGCTACAGTGGTCATAGACTGCTATGTGGCACTGTGTTCCTGAAAAAGCTGCATGCCTGATACTGCTGAGATTACTGCCTGCTCTTCCTTTAGGTACTGCACATTTTAATCCTTGTTTGAAGGCAGCATCTCTCTGCTGTGGGTTAAATTTGGCATGGAGATGGCTAATATTTGTAGCTAGGACCAAAACTTGAGCCTTTTCCCACTGGTGTCAAATATGAAAGATCAAATGCCTTTGGTACTTGGAGAACTGGGCTGCTGCTCTGGAAATGCTGGCAGCTCTTATCACCAGTTCACATCCATGAGCAAAAGGGACCTGTGCATGATTTCTCGTGCTGATGGTCTTTTGCACTCCTGTAAAGCAGCAGTTTCAGCCCAACCTTTATCTTTTTTAAGTGCAACATCTCTGTGACCTGATTGTGTGAGGGAGCACTTCATAGCTATGGTATCCTGCTTTCTGCCTCTACTGCCTTAGTTTGATGCCTGTGACATGAGGAAACCTTTATTCAGCTCAAGTACCTAGCACAATGAATTTCTGTGCAGTAGGAAATGACAGGACTGTATGAAATTTCTAGACATGTTCTAGTTAAGTGAGAACTAATATTTCAAAAGTGTGAAATCCACATGTGCCGTTAACAGTTCTTTGAGACATCTGTTTATTTGATATTGGGAGCAATGTGTTTAAAAACACCTGGTTGATCTTTTTAATTGCATTGCAGGTGTTCACCAGAGTTATTTGTAGAAGTACAATTAAAATGTAGTTTTTGTGTTTATAGTAATTCTGGCCATGTTTCCTTTTCCCCTACTCAGCCTGATAGGCCAAAATTCTACCTTGTGAACAAATCTTTTTCAAAACCCCTGAAGTTATTCTAAGTTCCTCATCTTTACTGTCACCTCTCTGTTTATTTTCAACTTTTCCTTTCCCCTTGTTTTGCCATGAGATTGTAGTTATCATATTCAGAGCGATTTGCACTTCTGTAGCTAAGCTCTCAAAGTGCTGATCAAACATTAATAAAGCTTCAGAGTGAAGCTGCACAAAATTTTGATCACCCTTTTCATGGAACACACATATTCATCAAAACCAGGAATGTGTTTTGATAAATTTTCCATTTAGAAAACATTCTGACAAAGTTCTGAAGCAGGCAAATCCTGCATATTTCAACAAAACTTTCACATATCTTGGAAATAACTTTTCATTTGAATGATAATTAATAATTGAAAAAAGCGAAGCCAAATGAAGCATTTTAAAAGCATAAAAACAAAAAAAAATAGATTGATAAGGTATGATTTTATCAAATGTTTCATTTCAAAATATTTGCAACAGTTCAGTTCAGTGTCCTATTTGAGATCAAGGAAAGAAATGTGAAAGGGAATTGAACTATGTGAATAAATCACTGAACTGTGTTGCATTAGATACCAAATTTTGTCCTGAAAAAACTGCCAAGAGAAAAAAATCCCTTACAGATGTCACCATTTTTATGACTATTCACAGGAACACATCCTGCAGTAAGCAAAAGAAGACAATCCCAACAGCACCTTTCACTTTTCTGTTTTCTTCTTGTTGCTCTAAACTATAGCTGACATTGTCTCACACCAATTAATGCCTTTAACGATTTTTAGGCTAAGAATGTGGGAAACCCTAATTTTCATTGGCAAAATTAATGTTTGGGTACATTTAACATTAATGATTCGACTTACTGGCCCTGTAGACACTATTTTTGTGTTTTTAACAAATTCATATACATTAACACAGATAAGTGCTTTTGTGCAGTGCATTATACTATTTGAGAAGCAGGAGCTATGAGCAGGTGAACAAAGGCTGATTTAAGCTTTATGTGCATTGCCATCACACTGCATATAAGACAAATGACATGCAGGTCTCATATCCATGAAAAATTTCAGGCAGCAGTCAAAAGAAATCACTTAGAGCTTGTTTTGAAACTGATCTAATCTGTTTATAGACAGATGACATCAATGCTAAATACTGAGGAAGGAGACAATACACAGTAATTAGTCCCAAAGCTATTTTCTAAGACCTGGATAGGAAGCTTCATTCAGTGAAGGTCCTGGAGGGCTATGGAAAGAAGCTCAGCTCTCTGCTGGAAGATGTACAAAATTCATGCTTCATAGCAGCACTCAGTATCTTCCAGGATGAAACCCATAAAGATCAGTAAGCACACTGATACAAGTGCAGTCTGATCCAAGATTTTAATTTAATTTCTGCTCTCCAGAATCAGGAAGTCCATCAGTAAGATCCGCTGTCATTTGGCACAATAGGATTATAGGGTCAGCAATTAGATTCTGTCATGAAGACAATGTGCTTAGGGCTGGCATTTCTTATTCCTTTCTCATTTAGAAATTATCTTCAGCATTTAGCTGATTTTTCTCAGCAATTAAATGCACAGGCTTTAAATAATTCTTTCTTGGCTACATCAGTGTTAAAACTTCATTCAACTGATAACCCTGTGTGGGGCCAAATTGCAATGAGGAACTAAAGAGAATATGCTCTTGTAGTAAGCAGTCTGTCCTCTCTCTGTTGGATTTTTTGTTTGTTTGATTTCTGAATATGGTATTCAGATTTGACAGGGAACATATTAATAGGACTTGCCTTGTGGTCAGTTCTCTTAATCCCGCAGATCTTTCCTAAATTAGTCAGTGTTAATTTGCTGCTATTCCTCCTTTGTGGGAGTTTGCCACTCTGGACTCTGTGTTGTGCTAATCAAACCAAAGCAACATTTGATCAAGGCCTGCTCAGCAATGGCAGGCTATTTTTAAAAGCATGCAAATGTCTTCTCTCTTGCTGAAGCAGTGTCAGTGTTGGGCAAACAATACACAAAATAAAGTTCTTGTACTCCTGTGGTTGACAAATTTATCTAGAAAGGGGGAAGATTTTGCTCTTAATAACTACTCAGCAAAGTTTTGCATGAAAAGTTTTACACAGATGTGAAATGCAGAATCAAGTCTAGGAATGAGGACTAGAAATCAGCAATTGATTTTCTTCTCTCTGCTTTTCTCTCAGCCTCTCAGTGCTGTATGATTAATATATCAAGAATAATTTTCATATATCTTTGAAAAATTTTAGCTTTAGAAGGCAATTGTCTGGGGAGCAATGTCAGGTGGGTTTTGTTTTCCAAAGTGGCCGTTGCTCAATTTTTTTCTGAGCTAGTAAAAATGTGTCTCTTTTCAGTATCCAATTGCCTTTTGATTTTGTTTTGAGAGGTCTTGCATAATGCAGAGAGAAGTACATGCCTAACATAGCTTTCTGTGCTCCACTTCAGAGAAACTGGAGAGTAATGTGGGAGGGAGTGAGAAGTTCTCAAAAAGCTACCAGTATCTACCTTTACCTTTTGAAATTCTTTATGTCTTGCCTAAGGACAAAGAAAAAAAAAATCTGTGTCTTGCTGAGAACTGAATTTTTTTCAGTGTTTTTTCCTCAAGCACATGTCTATTCTTTCTAAGTGCTGACCTAGCATAACTCAATTTATGAAATCTGGTCAGAATGCAATCCTTTTTTAAATTCTGGCTAATTTTCTTTTTATGTTATTGTAAAAGTTTCCAGCACTAGTTGAGATGTGACTCTGCAATTTCAGATTTTGCACAGAAGGCCTAACTCCACCTTGCCATTAGCTCAGTTGGTCATGGTGATAATGACATCAATGTTATGGCTTTGATTCCAGTGCAGGCCATTTACTTAAGAGTTGGATTCAATGATCCTTGTGGCTCCCTTCCAGCTCAGCATATTCTGTGGAACTATGCCTGGGGTGTGTGGGTTTCTCTGGGCTATCCTAGCATCAGAATTCTGGCAGGGCTGACCTGTGCCCATCATACCTGTACAGCCTTAGAAACACCTTTGACTTCCTATCTTCTGAATACATTCCATTTCATAATGAACTTGCACCCCTGCCATTTTTTTGGTTTGCAAAACTGGCACCAGTAATGCAGCACTCAAAAAAACATCTGCATAGAAATTGAAAGGTGAAAACAATGATCAGCCAAAATCTATTTATTTTCTTTTTCTTTTTTCCATTTGCTGAACATGCAAATAGTTCAGTACCATGCAAAGTTATTATTGCTGCAGAAGAGATATCCCAGCATCTGGTTTTTGGTATATAGAAAGGAGATCTATACTTTTGAGAGTGGAGCTTTTTATAAAGCATTGCAACTGCTGTGTTTATGAGCATTTAAAGATTCTCCAGTGCTCAATGTTTTATATTTACAGTGCTCTAGATTCAGGAGAATTTCAGACCAGTGATGAACAGCAAAATGCCTGATTAAAAATAAACCTCTTAAAATCAAAACAGTTTCTGGCTTTTCTTCCTCTGCAGTTTCCAAGGAATTCTTACAGCAATTTTCTAGAAAGTATGATTTGGTTTTATGACTTTTTTAAAGTCGTAGTTTAAAGTTTAAAATAACTCCACTTTTATGCTGGAAGTGGTTTTATACCAGGAAAGGAAGAAATGGTTGGGAGATTTTATGGTCTACAGATGAAATGGAAACCTTGCCTCCAAGTTCTGTTTGCAAGGAAGCAGAGAAATTGCAATCTTTAATGGCTGCATCTTTGAACATTGAAAGTTAAAAAAGAGAAAGAATTATAGAAAGACCTTCTGTATCCCATAGCTGTGCAGTTCCAATGGATATATATATTTATTTTTTTTTAATCCAACTAAAGATAGCCTAAATTGCTAGCTGTGCTCCCCCTTAGTTTTCCTGGGATATTCTCAAGCTTTCAAAATACTCTGTTTACGTTACTTTTACATAAATCTCCATAGGAGCAACAAACTGAACTAGCTCATCACTTACCAGTTTTTGAGAAGAGAACAATGTCAATTTTGTGAATCTGGCTTCTGCCTGTGCTGCAAGCTGGAATCTGGTAAGCAAGAAAACACATATCCACTGGCATGTGCTTTAGCAATAAGCTGTCACAGCTGTGGCAGCAAACTTTGGCTGTAAGAATAATGCATGCCAGTCAATAAGACTCTTGAGGCAGTTTCAGTCTGGATCTGAAAAGATATTTGTATATAACTTACAGTATAACCTGACAGCAAGATGCCTCTTCTGTTCTCATCAGTAGGTCCTGAAAAATCCAGCTCTACCTGTTGATTTGGGCACTCCCGTGCATTCTTCCTGATGCCATTTTTGTCTAGATGGAAAACAGTTTCAGTAAGAAGCAAAAGTCCCAGGATCACATGGAGGAAAAATGCACAAAGGCAAGAGAGTTTCAAGTCAGACACAAAGAAAACTTCCGGAATTAAGTGTATAGGTCTCTAGTAAGGTTTCAATTGCTAAAAAAAAAAGCAATTAACAGAATAATAAGAATTGTATAATATCATGACATTCTGAAAAAAAAAGAACTATGTCATTCTGCTTTTTTAAATATTTGTGTAATGAAAACTAGTATTTTTAATGACCAAGGAGAAAGAACCGGCCAGTTATCAAAATGATAGAGAAGTTTTGTTTCCTTTTCTTTCTGCCAGAAAGATTTTTCTTTCTAAAGATATTGGCTTTATATAGGTATAAGTAGGGAGAAGGCTTGTTGAAATGTTTTTTGTTTGGTTTTTGAAACCACTAATCTGGAGGATTCCTAGTTTAAATCTAGATTATGACTGAAAGTCTGCATCAGCCATAAAGGTTTATGAAATTTACTGTCTTGAGCTTGGCAGTTAAAATTTTCCAAGCTGATGGAACATTTTAGATGGAGAATTGAACAATATTGCAGTGTGTTCACTTAAGAAATTAGTAATTGTTCCTGCTTATGAAGATATTCCCTTAGCAATACTGAAATGTTACAAAAGATGAGAAAAGTAGAACAGCCATCTAGCTTGGAGGGAGGTTAATCACATCAAGTTTTGGTGTCTTATTGGGTGAATTGCTTTTTTAGTTTATACTGACTGTATTAGGTTGGCATTGACTCCAGTGGGAGACTGGACAGCTGTTTTGTAGAGATGGACTTATAGTGTAAATATCAAGATGGGGTGAAAGCATCCCATGAAATTCAACACTGGAAGAAGAAGAGCACTCAGTTATTCCTAGAAGTGTGGGAAGCACTGGAAGATGTTGAGACAAGATTTTTGTTTCTTCATGAAGCCCTAAACAATAGTGCTCTTCCTTTGTACAAATATGGTGTCCTTCTTAGAAGGAAAAACATTTTAAAACATATAAAGGAAAAAAACCCCAAAACATTCAAATCATACACGAGAGAAGAGCAAGAAGAATTATTTTCAGGAATGAGTAACAACTAGAAATTGTTCAAGAGGTAGTTTGTGGGTGGAATCAGACTTCGCTGAATGGAACATATGAGGAGGACACGAGGCATGAGCCAATATGATAAATACCTGAGTTAAAATAATGAGGAGAAAATAGAAATAGGACATATAATAAAGAGAACTGTATATGTACTGGGCAAATAATTTTTTACTATATTACCCAAACTGTGTGTTTCAGTAAAATCACATTTTAAAACTTTGTTATTGTTTTAGAAAGTGGAGGTTGTCAGCTAAAGTTGGCATATCAGATAATGTATCCTTTGTGTAAAAAAGAGGTAATAATGAACTCAATCTTAAGAAAATGTAAGTTTTAAAATAACTAGGGTATCTAGTGAAACAAAACCAAGACACCAGACAGAAACAGCATTATTAAAAAATTAGTTGTAGAACATGTCTCAGATATATGAACTGTGGAAAACCAGCTATAGCAATGGTAGGCAATCAAGCATAATTCAATTTTGTGCATTTATGTTTTTTTTTGAAAGGTATAAATATAAACACAAAAGTCTCAGTCCAGGGTAACCACATTCTAATAGTCTCAAAAAACCCCCAAAACCTGATTGATGAATAACTGGCACACTATTACAAAAAAAAAGGTAGCAATTTATTGACTTTGGGATTGTCATTAGTTAGCTCTTTTTTTACATGACTTTTAAAAGAAGACTACCTGACTATGTAACCACCAAATGATAAAAACAAAGAGACTCTAAATTCTAATGAATAGCAGAAAAAAGGTCAAAGAGAAAATATGTCACTGAGATTAGCTCATCTGGTTAGGGAATGGTGTTAATAATGGCGAGGTTGTGGCTTTGATCCCTGTATGGGGCACTCACTTAGGAGATGTACTTGGTGATCCTTGTGGGTCTCTTCCAACTCAGAATATTCTGTGATAATAATGTGATAAAACACCATGAGTGACCCTTTGCAGGAGCAAGATAATCTTGTGTGCAGGACGGCTTCCAGTGAAAGAGGTTTTGTGTGAGATTATTCCTTGCTTTTCAAAGTTAAATGGGAACAAACTTACGAGCTGAAACCTTCTACAGTTGAAAGACGGGTGGGAAAAAAGCATAAATCCCTAAAATTCTGAAACTGAAAAGGAGAATAGATTAAATAGCACAATCTAAAAACAAACTAGCAATCCAATGAAAAAATTCAGTAAAACTAAGTGCTGAGTTCTAAGTTGAATCAGAGACTGCTTGTGTATTATATATTACAAATACATACTACAAGTATTTTACTTTAGAAAATAAATTATGACAAATACTCACAACTACAAAGCTTTGGACACTGGAACACACCCCCCAGGGAAGTGATCACAGCACCAAGCCTGCCACAGTTCAAGTGTTGGGACAATACTTTCAGGTACATGGGGTGACTCTTGGGGTTATTTGGTGCAGGACCAAAATATGGCCTTGGTGATTCTCATGCACCCCTTCCAACTCAAGATGTTCTGTGATTCTGTGACTGGTCCTGAGTGAGATTAATGGTCTGAACACCTTGAGTTCATGTGTCCCTAACACAAATTCTTGAAAACATTTATAAGTTATGCTTATAAATATGAATAAATATGAGTACATTGAATGCACATTAATCACACACCTGTGAATGCTGCCTGCTGTCTGCTGCTTGTCCTCTGTCCACTCTCTCCTCACTGCTTATTCCCCTTTGTCTGGAATGTATTTAGTGATTTCTCAGATGCAGTTTCTAGAGTTGTTATTGAAATTCCTTCAAAGATTCCCTTTTTGCTCAATTCCAGCAAATACAGTCCTAGTATCTTCTCTCCCATGGTGTTTTGACAGAAGAGAAAAAGAGGCATTTCAAAGAAGCATAAAACAATTTCAAATATTCACTTTCCTGTTGCTACCATCTTTTTATGTCTATTCTTTCTTGCAGTACTTTGTGAGCATAAGATTCTCTTTGCGTTTGTAGTTCCTTAGCCACAGCTTGTATCATTGTTTCTACCTAAAAAAGAGACAACACTTTAGTCAATGACTTGGAGGCACATTTTATAGTTTGTTGCCGTGAAAGGCCTTATTCTCCATTCAGTTACCACTTAGAGCAGCAGCGTAATGGTCCCACTGTCAATTGAATTGCAGGTTTTAATGGTGTCAATGAAGGAAGAATCTAATAGGGAGAAATTACAAGAATTAGGAGACTGATTAGCTATTGGTGAGGATCCTATCTGGCTGTTATCTTCTTAGTTGCTTTCAGGCACCATTAGTGCTGTGTGCTGGCCTGTGCTCAAGGAGCATAGAAGGAAACACAACCCATGGTCAGGGAGGATCACAGATTATTGAGCATCTCACTTTCCAAGCGTGATGTAGTTTTCATTCGCCTGTTTGGATACAATACAAGCCCTGGCTCTTTTGTGATCCTTAAAATGATGTAGCTCTGATATAAATGTCACCCCAGGACAGCTAAACTAAAATTCTAGGACGTACTGAGCTTGACCTTGCAACAGTGGAAACTATAGGGCCTGTACAGTATTTCTTTCTCTGAGGTGGGCAAAAAAATAGAAGTGGTACCCAGAAGCATATATACATAATTATTTTTAGGTTTATTCTTTCCTCTTTTTCTGTGTGACTTTCCTAAATTAGGAAATCAATCCCAGAAATCTCAGTCCTTGAGACATATTCTCACCTAGAGCAAAAGAACATTCTTTGATGCTTCTTTTAAAGTTACTGGCCTTCTCTCAGAGGCCATCATAGAGTGGCTGCACATCACCATACCATCTTTAAGAAAAAAAACAAAAAACAAAGGCACAAAACTCCCTCTTCTGCAGCATGTGTTATGACTATTGAACATCAATTAATTGTATATGTACATGAAAATATATACATATACTACTTCCTAACTCCTTCTTGCTTGGGCAAGCAGAAGATGGGTCAAAAGAGCAGAGAATTCACAGTGGAGATGTGAATTTTGGGCTAAAGCTTTGTACGTTTCAGGATGAAATAATTCTCTTGTACAGTCCTACTCCTTGCGCAGTCCCCAGCTGCCACCTTCCCTTCTGTAAGTCACTGAAGTTTTAAAGTCAAAGTGCCACTTTCTACTAAAGTGAAAAGCAGTTTTCTGCATGTTTGGGATTTAGTCTTTTCCAAGACTAAATCAACTCTCCAGAAAAAAACCCTGTAAGACATTTTCCCAAATATTGGGGAAGGCAATCCAAAAGTAGGGGGTTTTTGTTGTTGAAGTTGTTGTTCTCTGCTCTTGTTAGTACCTTGTTCACTTGCAGATTATACATTGATGTTCTTTATGTAATTACAGGCAAATAAATACTGACATATAGATAAAAAAAAAAAAAGAATCAAACAATTTTTGGTAGTTATAGGCTTGACAAAACAACTAAAACTAGCAAAAAGTTGTAATAGAAATAGGAAAATATTAATTGCTTTCTTTCTATATAGTTTAAGTAACACCAAGAAAAGAAAAAGAACTTTTATATGTATGACACTCTAAACCAAACTAGGCAGAGTACCAAAGTGTGTGCTGTGAAGAAAAGTGAGCTGAAAAAAATCATGCTGAAAGCATGTGAAAAAGAATGCTCAAAATAAACTCCTAATCTTCTCTAACAGAAAAACCTTGGATCTGAAATTCATGCTTTTTGCCTCCAAAAGCTGAGATTTAGTTTTCTGTACTGATCTCCTATATAAATAATCATCTCAAAAATAGTAATAGGACAAAATCCAAAAGTGCAAACAATTGAGGGAGAATAAGCTTTAGAAGGAAAGTTTTGGAAATTTCTGGAAAGAAGTTATACATATAATTTTTGGACAAATTTCTCCTCTCCTCTGCTAAGTCAAAAGCAGAAGAAAAAAATAATTGAAAGATCACTATTTATTCCTCCTTTGTTCTGAAAGCGTTCAATTTCTCTTAAGAGGAAGATTTGCTGATTCATATAGCATAGAGAGCAGAAATGTCCTCAATTTCTGCAGAGTGAAAACATCAGCAATTTTTCAGCATGAAGAGACAGAAAGCTTGACTAAAAATACATAAAAGCACATTTGGAATAAGAGGAAAAACAAGCTAAAAATATTACTTGGATGAGCATAACCTATTTAGGTGTTGTACAACCATTGCTAGATTATGTGGTTCCATATTTCCAGTGCTTTTACAAGGTCGTCCATTAACCCTGATTTCTTTTTAAAATGAGTCATTCCAACTGTATTCAGCAGAGCTGTTGTTTGGATGCACACATTTACCTTTAGCTCTTCAGTTCACTTCATCCCTTGATTGCAACCTCCTCTCAAATGAGTGACTCATCCGTGGTGATTGAAATTACCAGTCCGAGAATAGAGTAAAACTCAGCATAAACATTTGAGTTAACTTGAGAGAAGTCATGCTGATTTTATTTTTTTTTTTTTATCACTTCCTTACATGATAAGGGGAGAGTGGACTTAAGCATGTGTGAGCACTGAGAGACTGCCATCAGTTTTCAGTACTGGGTATCCATATTTGTGAAGAGGTGAATGCAGCAATTTGGATTTTTCTCCTATTTCTTCTCTCCACTGTCTCTAATACTGACAGGCAGCTATTTTACAAACATAGCTGATAGAGTGTTCCATAGGAAAGTAACTATATTGTTTGTGTTTGATTTTTCCAGTGAGAAATAAGCCCCATCACAGCTGGTATCTTCTAATCTTCTGCTGCATTATCGTGAGCTGCACAAACCTCCTGGGGTGCACAAACACTTTTAGGATACCCAGAAAAATGAAGAACAAAATAAGGTAAAAATTCTGGAAATCCAGTTCAGGAAGTCCTAGAAAGCTGAGTGAATTTCTATGAGGGAAATTAAAGGAAATACAGTTTTTCTGAGTTGGAGGAGCAGGAGCATCACAAGCCTTTAAAAGCACCCGGTCAGACACTCAGATGCAGAAAGATGCATATTCCTTGTCTGTCTCCAAGTAAAAAGGCTCCTATTTTGAACTAGTTCATGCTCAAGCAGCTGTTAAAAATCATCTAGTCCCTGGTATCCCTCTCGAAGTTACTGTCTCAAAAGAGGGTAGAATTCCATGCTCCCTAGAAGTCCAGGCCTGAATGTGAGACAATTTAAAGTAGATTTCAGAGGCAGATTATGAAATAGGAAATATTTGTTATCAAAAAGTGGTTGTGCATTAAAATAATTTCTGATGTTAAAAAATATTATTTCCTTGCAAAATTACAAGAACTACCTCTTATCAGCTGATGCTTTCACTGGGTGAAGTGTTACAAGCAGTCTAGGGAGCAGGGGTGTTAATGAATCATGAAACACAGAGGCAAAACTCAATCATTTGGGGTAAATCTACCAGTTTTCTCCTCATTAATTCATCTCTGCTTATAGGGATGATATAGCTTTTTTTTTTTTTTTTAAAGGAAATACAAAAAGGAACAAAACAGATTGTCTGTGTCCAAGAGAAGGAGTGGATTCTAGAATGGGGAAGATAAGTGATCATTATCATTAGGAATAGCGAACTTTTATAGTTGATTGACCCCACATTGTTGTAGTCTGTTTCTAAAGTGAAAGAAAAAAAATGTAGGCTTAAAAAGAGTGAAAAATACTTCTTTCTCCCAGGGCCTTGGTTTTTTGTTTTGTGGTTTTTTTGTTTTTTGTTGGGGTTTTGTTGTTGTTGTTGTTGTTGGGTTTTTTGTCTTTTTGGTGGTTATTTTTGTTTGGATTCTTTGTTTGGGTTTTTTTTTTGTTTGTTTGTTTGTTTTTTGTTTTTTGTGAGTATGAAAATGCAGAATTGCTTTATCTAGGAAGGACAAATTATGAAAGTTGTCAAAAGCACAATGGACATATTCCAGCACTTAATTGTTCCTGTTATTGTGATAGGACTAATCACAGACACACACTTCCAATCTTCACACAGTGCCAAGAGACACACACCTTGAGATTTTTTGCTGGGAGATTGCCAGCCTCTCAGGGAAAGGATTATTTTGCAGAATAGATGGAACAAGCCACCTTCATGGTGTTGAGGTAACCTATTCATAAAGCAACTTTGAGACTTTGAGAACTTACAAAGGCTTGAAACAAGTGATATTGTGGAGTTTGTTGGTTTGCTTGTTTTTCCAAAATGTTCAGCCAGAAGCCACAGTACAAGTTCCACTGAGCCTATTTCACACAGCATCCCAAACCCCAGCTCTCCAGCCTTCAAGTTGAGAGTGCAGCAAATAGTCTCTTTGTAAAAGGTAGGGTCCTTGGTCTATCTCAAGGAAATGAGGTTTCCCACTACAAAGTCAGAATGGATTTGGTTTTGCATGGAATATGATCTGGAGATAAAGGTCCTTCATATCAATGCTAAGCACTTTCTGATGAATTGTGAAAGTAACCATATTTCAGGAAGTGCAGAGACCAGTCTCCTTCATTTATCCCTCTCAGGAAACAGAAGAGAAGGATGGCATTAAAAAACCCAAAAATCAAATCAAAAAAAGACAAACAAACAAACACAACAAAACCGCTCAAAACTGTTTCAGGCATTTGCCTCTAGCAAACCAGTACTAGATGCAATAGTGGCAATAGTGATTAGCCATGGTGAATTTTGGAAAGCTAAATGAAACCCTAACTCACAAAGCCTGAGCAATTCTCCCAGCAGGTCAGTCCCTAGGGAATATCTATTAGACACCCTACTGTGAGATCTAAATCTCTACACATTCAGTAGTAAAGAAGGAGGAAAAAGCTGAATTAAGATATGAAGTAACAGAAGTGGTACGCAATGACCCCTAAGAGGGGTTTGTTACAAACACAGTAATGCCCAAGAACATACATCCCCAGAGGCTTTTGAGACAGTGGCATTAGATAAGTATCCCTGACAGGTTTCTGGGTTGCCAGGATTTTTGCTAAAGGTATGTGCTTAAAGTTTTATGCCTGAGCCTCCTGATACCAAGAGAAAAAAATGAAAGGAAACAAATAAAACTGAAGCAAGAGGCAGTTGAGAATTTTTCAGTGCAGATGTTATCTTCATGATGAAATCCTGGCTTACAGGAGTTGGACTGTAGTGTTAAATGGTAAACCATGATGGCTGAATCCACTTCTGATTTCGGTTGCCAACAAATTTTTGAGTGACAAGAGGAATTCAATCTGACACTTTCAGAAGCATGACTTCCAGTTTTGTGAGAAGTATGTTTTGCCTCCTAATCCTCAACTTTATCCACCAACCCTCCCAGACAGGCCAGTTTCCGTAAAAAATCTGGGAAGATCTCCTTCAGCAACCCAGTGATATTCACCTGTAATCCCCAGCAGGTTTTTCTAGCTTGCTGGGTACACATATCTATAAACTAATAGATTGCACTTTTTTTTTCCTCTCTCTCTCAGAAGCATTAGGAACCTTGGAGTGGTTTGTAGAATATTCTCTTGCAACTATTAGATCAAATTGGTAGAGGAGGTAAAGAGATTAGTTTTTATTCCTATATTTTTAATCCCTAAACTGAAGGGAGTTATTCCAAAGAATTTATACAAAAATACAGTAACAAACAAATATATAAACAGCTATATTTTGGATTTTGATTGTTAATAATATCCACTCCTGGCATACACTTTTCCCCAAATCAGATGTTGTCTTCAGGTCACTTATACTCTGTGGAAATCCTGAAAGTGGAAGATGGATGGGTCAAAATACATCCACAGATTTAGATTTTGGAGCCTGTTTAGCTGATATTCAGCTGCCTCTGACAAAAGAAATTTTATAACATTTTGAGCCAAACCATTGACATAAGGGAGTCTTACCACTGGCAAATTTCCTGATATCTCATTTTAATTGTGGCATCCATTAATGTTTTTCTTTTTAAAAAAATCAGAATATCTCTGCAAGTTATTGGATAGATACTTTCAATCTTCAGCTGGTCTGAATATTTACTGGAAATGCCAATAACCCCCATGGACGAGTAATAAAAACATAGAGACACATCTTTCCTCATTTTTAGCTCAAAATATCATCTAGTTACACATTCACAGATTGAAAATTATTGAATGGTCAATAAAAAACCCACATTTTATTTATCATTACTCCTAAACCAAATTAAAATTCTTTCCCTTCTTCAGACTGTTTCATATGTAAATTTCATCGATATGTTTTAGATGCTTAAATGTGTAGAGTGACTAGCAGAAAGGAAAAAGCGTATGAGAATGCCAAAAGCTATGATGCCTTGATATTTTAAAACAATTATGTCTGCAAAAAATAACACATAGGACCATGTGTAGGTCTATTCGTGGGCAAAAGCTGAAAACTATCATGAGCCAAATTTTTTTGGTGAGGTTTTATGGGGATAGAGGGCTTGGAGGAAGATAAGAAAGAAAGTGTTATGGGGAAAGTCTGTTATTTGAAAAGATGAAGGTATACCTAGAAAGTTTTGAAATATGACATCACTTTTTCCCAACTTGAACTTTAGGCAGCATCTTGACATTAAATCAATTTGGTAATATGAAAGGGCTTCACTTAAGAAAGGAAGAGAGGAATCTAAACTGAGATTGAAGTCTCCCTCGGCCCCATCTTGCTTTATTCTCAATAGCAACAAAGTCAAAAAAGGATATCAAGAACAAAATCCCAGAAGGGAGTAATTTTGTTTTCCTTTGAAAAATTTCTATGTTTATGAAGACATTGTCTGGGTTTCTGCCTTTAGAATATTAACCAAGCTTTGTTGAGGAGGAAGGCACTGAGTGTGCCAGGAAACAGGAATTAGTCTCTTTAGTCACAGAATTTATTCTGAGTTGTAGTGATGCGTGAACTTGAAGCGACTTCTCAGCTATGGTCAGACTGAGAGAGAGGTGAAGTACTGCATTCTCAGCCTCACAGCAAACGTCTGACAAGTAGAAATAGTTTATGAATAATAGCCAATACAGTGTGCTCTGCTTTCTTATTTCATCTCCCTCCTTGTGGTATAAATCCACACTGGCACGAATATAATTTTTACTTGCTAAGCCTCCTGGGGAAGGGAAATAAATAAAAATTAGCATTTGAACAAAAGAATCGATTTGAGATCTGCATTAAATGCTTTGTATTCACTGGGTGATGGATGTACTGCCTCTTTCTTGCTGCTTAGGAGTTATTTAAAAATCCAGCTGAAATGAGTTTCATAATGAAGGAATACATGAAAACAAATACTGCAAAGAGCCATTGTGCTGTCCCTCCATCTGACTTATAGGAGTAAATGTAGTAAAGGAAAACATGAGCAGGAGGATGCTAATGAAACATTGACAGGAGGAGTGATAAGTAAAGCAAGACTGTCAATAGAATCTTAAGAAAACACTGACAGCAGGATAAGCAGCCGCACAAGCCCTTCACACTGTTTTTTGGGGTTTTTTTTTCCTTTTTTTTTTCCCCAGATGGAGCTTTACATACTTGGAGGTTTTCAAGCATCTTCAAATGTTGATCATTCATGCCTGGTAAAAGCAAGTCCCAATAGGAGTTATGTTCATTGCATTAAAAACAAGGGAATATCTTTTGGAATTTTTTATATTTTCCTAAAGTAACTGCAGGCTTATTTTTTTTAGTATTTTCACTTTCTAATTTTTCTAATTTTTTCACTTTCTAACTTTGCAGCTAAGGGTCAGTTCTATATGATCTTCATCTATGTTATTGGAGTTATTAGCTGAGAGATCTCAGAAGGGAGAAAGAAATTAATACCAGAAAACATCTAGAGGGAAAAACAATCTAATTGCAAATAAGACAAATTAATTCTTCACTCATGTTTCCTATAGGAAAAATATGAAGTTCCCTAGAAGGTATCCAGGAAAATGCAAGTAGCCTAACAAGTATTTTTCAAACCAATTGCTCAGTTCCTAAACAAAAAAAAATGGTAAAATACAAAGTGAAGAATTAAAATATGTGAAATAATTAAAGAAATTAACAATTTTAATCTTTCTTCACCTTTATTAAGAGAAGCTTGTGGATAAAAATAATGATGAAATGGAACTAACTACCCTGGATTTCAGTGATAAAAATAAAGTTTATTCTGAATAAAATTGTGTAAATTGATAGTACAGATTAATGTATAGATCTATTCCCACTCAAAAGCACTAAATCTACCTGTGCAAAAGATAGTAAATGGACTAGCACAAGAGGAAGATATCATTTTCATCAGTACTGGCAGGAAAATAAGGAAATGTAGACATTCAAGTAGAGAAGGCAAGGAGTTACTGTTAGGAAGGCTGGAGGCAGACCTGGTGGGGAGTTGCATTCCAGGAGTCCATCCCCATCCTGGAGCACAATGTTGCTGAATGTCCCTGTCATGTCACATGGTGAGGAAGGGGGCTTAGTCCTGACTTGTGTTCTAGTCCATGCTGAAAGGAAGAACAACAGAAATGAAACCAAGGACAGATTATTGAAATAAATATAGATTTCTGAGAGCTGAAAGTGATCATGGAACAGGAAGTGGAAGAGGGAAACCAGATATTGCCTTCAACACCTATTTATTTAATTTGGAAACAGCTGGACTGAAACAACTCTCTAAAGATTTTGAAATGTGCCTTTAAAAAGGTGTTTCCAGTCTATTTCCTTGTGGGTGTTGGAAATGGGATAAGTTCATTGCCTTTCACTCAAGGCAGAGGGCAAAAATCAAGATCTCATTATTCTGAGAGGGTCATTGTAATTATTTCCAGCCCATTAGGACAAATGTATTTGTAGAACATCACTGAGGGTTTCACTAATTAACGTAAAACCAAAACTGTGCTTTATTAATACCATGCAAGCTGTAAAGTTTCTCTTTAATCAAACATGGAGAAAGACTTGTACGTTTTGATTTACATCCATAATAAAATTTTTCAGTGTAAGGTTTTACTGGCCTACATATGATCTATATGATGTAAAAAAACCCCAAACAGAACTAAATCAGTGCCTTTGTCATTCCTGTTGAAGAAGTTCCTGCTAAAGGCAAATATTGACTTTGTGGTGTCCAGGGACCAAATATGATAAAGCTGTTGTCCTGATGAGTTTTCAGTCACACACTCTCCCCTCCTGCAATTCCATGAGAATCTTCATCTCCCATTTTAACTTCAGTGTCCAAGACCACGTTTAGGCATTGCCATGGTTTATTTGGTATAACCTGCCTTAGCAAATCTGTGTTAGGCATAAACTATGAATCAAGATTTTCCTAACACAGAACTTCAAAAGGCTACACTAAGAATAATATATTAGAATCACTGTTGTTTCAGCATAAAAATAATCTGTTAGCTTGATGCAAATACTTGCACATTGTTTTCAAAATAAGGTATATAAAATTACAGTTAGTTTATGGATATCAATTTGCAATTGCTATTACAAGTTGTTAATTTAAAAAAGCACAATAAAGTGCACCCCACCAGTGTAGAAGCAAACAGAAATGTATATTAAATGGGGAAAATTAAAGCTTTATTTTAAAAAAAGACACATTGCTTAGTTGCTTGTATGGCATCAGAGTAGTGATGTTGATAAGTGAGTTATGGTCGTCATCTCATCTGCCCAGGCCATACACTGTAGGGGATATGATGGTTATGGAATTATGCATGGCAGTTCTACTGGCTCCAAAAAATTCTTGTTTATTAATTGGAATTAATAATGATTTATCACTTATTGCAAGGATTTATTCCTTCAGTAAAACTGAAAAGAGACAACTTGAATATGGATCATACATCTTCCTCATCTATATCTTTGACACTATTTCCATTGCTTTTGGCTTCTTTTTTTCTTCAATTCTTTCCCTCCTGTTGGTTTCATTTGGCTGATGTTAATGTATCTTTCGTCTCAGTACTGCATACCTGCACTGAAATTATAACTTTGGTTCTTTTTCTTTTCTTCATTATTTCATGGATGTGAAAAACTGGGGGTTGGCAAATACTTCAGTGAAGCTGATCAGACATTGCAGGGTCCTATCCTTCTTTCGAGCACCCTGACTGGAAATGTGACTGCTGGGTTTCTTTGACACTTGGAATATTTTTCTTTCAAAGTTTCCAAACTTTAACTTCATCCTATGTATTCAAATTAGTTATTTGATATTACATTAGTTTTCCAATTTAAAAAAAAGCTGCAATCCAAGTGTTTCACAGGAAAATGTGGCAACTAAAGTAGATATGTAGCAACTGTTAACCCTTTTGGAGTTCAAGTTAAGATAGAATCCTAAACCCAAAGTTTTGAGTAGGTTAAAATATGTGGTTTTCTTTAGTGGGAAGCTTTCAACTGCCAGCAAACCTGTCTTTGTGCATTTGAGGTATTCTAATTTATGGTAAGAGCTGTGAAACCACAGGCTCTACAGACAGAGCACATATTTAAAGGTTAAGTCAGGTCTGTCCTCACTGTGTTGCACTACTCTTACAACTGTAGCATGGTTTTTGAATGATTCTTATCCTTGCAGCACTTGCTGAACTGTGCCACAAAATCTTGTACAAACTTATCCTGGAAATGGAGTTGTAGCTATATCTTCAGCTGGACTTCTATAATGTTTCTCATCAGTTCTCATCTAGGTCTTGGTATTCATCTTCTGTCTTTAATTTATGCTATAATTTTAAAGCCCATGGAGCAGGAACAATATTTATTATATGTTTATATGCAAGAAATTAAATCATATCTTATGATGTGGCCTTGAATCCAAAAACACATTTTAGAAATATGACAAAAAATGAAAATAGCAATAATCACAATAAATAATCAGACTAATTAAAATGTAATTCTAGTCTATGGCTGCATGTTGAACTTTTTGCAAGTTAATTGTGGCATTTCCCGAAGAAATAACAGATGCCCCATGTATCCCATGATATGTGCATTTGAATGCTAAAGACTGAAGTGAGAAAAATTATTCCCAAAAGTTTAACCAAAGAAAACATCATTTACACAAACACCCACAGTCAATAAAGACAGGAACAATAGACAAGGAAATTCAGAGCATAAATTTATGATCTTTAAATTTTTATATAGCTTCAGTATTTCTGTCTGATATTTGAAAATCTGTCTGTCTTATACCTGTCACATGGTGCTTGAACATCAAGAAGAATAGTTTGCCCTTACATTGTACATTTTCCTCAGACATCTTTAAATGCTTTACAGGCATTAAAGCACTGAATCTCTAAGATGCTGTCCAAGGCTGAGAATTATTTTTATCTCAATGATTCCACCACTTATTTTGTAACTGTACAGTTTTCACAGAAAATGTGCAATATATTAACACTGGAATCTAATNAGCTGTTGTCCTGATGAGTTTTCAGTCACACACTCTCCCCTCCTGCAATTCCATGAGAATCTTCATCTCCCATTTTAACTTCAGTGTCCAAGACCACGTTTAGGCATTGCCATGGTTTATTTGGTATAACCTGCCTTAGCAAATCTGTGTTAGGCATAAACTATGAATCAAGATTTTCCTAACACAGAACTTCAAAAGGCTACACTAAGAATAATATATTAGAATCACTGTTGTTTCAGCATAAAAATAATCTGTTAGCTTGATGCAAATACTTGCACATTGTTTTCAAAATAAGGTATATAAAATTACAGTTAGTTTATGGATATCAATTTGCAATTGCTATTACAAGTTGTTAATTTAAAAAGCACAATAAAGTGCACCCCACCAGCGTAGAAGCCCTAGCAAACAGAAATGTATATTAAATGGGGAAAATTAAAGCTTTATTTTAAAAAAAGACACATTGCTTAGTTGCTTGTATGGCATCAGAGTAGTGATGTTGATAAGTGAGTTATGGTCGTCATCTCATCTGCCCAGGCCATACACTGTAGGGGATATGATGGTTATGGAATTATGCATGGCAGTTCTACCAGCTCCAAAAAATGCTTGTTTATTAATTGGAATTAATAATGATTTATCACTTATTGTAAGGATTTATCCCTTCAGTAAAACTGAAAAGAGACAACTTGAATATGGATCATACATCTTCCTCATCTATATCTTTGACACTATTTCCATTGCTTTTGGCTTCTTTTTTTCTTCAATTCTTTCCCTCCTGTTGGTTTCATTTGGCTGATGTTAATGTATCTTTTGTCTCAGTACTGCATACCTGTACTGAAATTATAACTTTGGTTCTTTTTCTTTTCTTCATTATTTCATGGATGTGAAAAACTGGGGGTTGGCAAATACTTCAGTGAAGCTGATCAGACATTGCAGGGTCCTATCCTTCTTTCGAGCACCCTGACTGGAAATGTGACTGCTGGGTTTCTTTGACACTTGTAATATTTTTCTTTCAAAGTTTCCAAACTTTAACTTCATCCTGGTGTACTATGTATTCAAATTAGTTATTTGATATTACATTAGTTTTCCAATTTAAAAAAAAGCTGCAATCCAAGTGTTTCACAGGAAAATGTGGCAACTAAAGTAGATATGTAGCATCTGTTAACCCTTTTGGAGTTCAAGTTAAGATAGAATCCTAAACCCAAAGTTTTGAGTAGGTTAAAATATGTGGTTTTCTTTAGTGGGAAGCTTTCAACTGCCAGCGAACTGTCTTTGTGCATTTGAGGTATTCTGATTTATGGTAAGAGCTGTGAAACCACAGGCTCTACAGACAGAGCACATATTTAAAGGTTAAGTCAGGTCTGTCCTCACTGTGTTGCACTACTCTTACAACTGTAGCATGGTTTTTGAATGATTCTTATCCTTGCAGCACTTGCTGAACTGTGCCACAAAATCTTGTACAAACTTATCCTGGAAATGGAGTTGTAGCTATAGTTTCAGCTGGACTTCTATAATGTTTCTCATCAGTTGTCATCTAGGTCTTGGTATTCATCTTCTGTCTTTAATTTATGCTATAATTTTAAAGCCCATGGAGCAGGAACAATATTTATTATATGTTTATATGCAAGAAATTAAATCATATCTTATGATGTGGCCTTGAATCCAAAAACACATTTTAGAAATATGACAAAAAATGAAAATAGCAATAATCACAATAAATAATCAGACTAATTAAAATGTAATTCTAGTCTATGGCTGCATGTTGAACTTTTTGCAAGTTAATTGTGGCATTTCCCGAAGAAATAACAGATGCCCCATGTATCCCATGATATGTGCATTTGAATGCTAAAGACTGAAGTGAGAAAAATTATTCCCAAAAGTTTAACCAAAGAAAACATCATTTACACAAACACCCACAGTCAATAAAGACAGGAACAATAGACAAGGAAATTCAGAGCATAAATTTATGATCTTTAAATTTTTATATAGCTTCAGTATTTCTGTCTGATATTTGAAAATCTGTCTGTCTTATACCTGTCACATGGTGCTTGAACATCAAGAAGAATAGTTTGCCCTTACATTGTACATTTTCCTTAGACATCTTTAAATGCTTTACAGGCATTAAAGCACTGAATCTCTAAGATGCTGTCCAAGGCTGAGAATTATTTTTATCTCAATGATTCCACCACTTATTTTGTAACTGTACAGTTTTCACAGAAAATGTGCAATATATTAACACTGGAATCTAATGATGCAAACTGTTAGTCCTAAACTTCTCTTCAATAAAATGTAAGGTCTATATTATTAGTACCAATAATAATGCATCTGCCTTTACTATAACTTTAATCATAATTATGTAATAAAGAATGTGAAGCAAACTAATGCATGAATTTTAACTCTGGTTTGGAAAGAGAGATGTCCTAATCACTGTCCTGCAAGGATTTTTAACAGTTCCTGTTGTAGCATGCTTCTGTAGAGCTTCCGTTTTATTTAATTTCCATTTTTTTTTACTGTTAATAAATATCAAGAAGGCTTTTTAGATACAGATTCTGTCATATGACATTTTCATTTAAAGACAGTAGTAGAAAGCTTAGAGTAGTATGGAGGAAAAAAAGCCCTTGAATTTGATTACTGTATTAGAAAATCAATATGGTTATGTAGTATTTTATGTCTAAGATGGAAAACATAGAGACATTCAATCATTAAGATAGTTTCAGTGAAAGAATATGAAATAGCACCTGTTTGTCATGGGACCTTTCTTTTGACTTTTCTGAGTTTTATGTAATTAAAATATTTTGCTTTTTTAATTTAGTTTAATCATACCTGCACAGCTACCAGTAAGCAATGCATTTCCTAAAGAAGACAGTTATGTGTCAGAAAGTTTTGTTCAGGACTGGGACCTGCTTTGAAAACAGTGAGATCTGCCATAAAATATGGTTCAGGCCCCAGACCCCAACCAGTGCCATAAACTTCCATGGAGAACAATCAAATAAGTTCCTCTGTTTTCTAGAATTGTGCTTCTTATGTTAATTGTTTGTTGCTTTCTCTGAAAATAATGAGTCTATTCCCCATTCTGCTGAAAGAAACAGAAGCGTAAAAGACTGTAAGTGTCCCAATGCACACTCTGAGAGCAAAAAATCCTGATACTTGGTGAATGCAACACGTGCCTGCTAATGACAGCTAAATTTAAATACTCTCTCCCTGTTTGAATACCAGCCTTAACTCCCTTACTCAGCTTGAAATCAATTAAATTAATTAACTTCAGAACATTAATTCCTAATTTACTGCAGCCTTCCTGTGATATGAGTGAAGCCTGGATTCCTCCTCAGTAGATAATATCTTTGTGCTAACAGTCTTGGGCTTCTGGGATTCTTGTGCCCTGACTGATTTACTCTGCTTTTAGGTTTGTTGATGTTCCATTCATTTTCACTTGCAAGTTCAAATGCTGGAAGGTCTAGATCCTGCAAAACCTACACCCTTGGTTTTTAAGGAGTTTAAAGGACTGGTAGCTTAAATAAGATTTGAAAGTCCTTGGAACACACAGATGAAGTTGAGCTGTGCTGCAGCAGGGAATACACCTTGGCATGGCAGCTGATGCCTGAGCTTTTCCATCCATCTACATGGATCTTGTGGATAACAAGTGCAAAGTCTCATCAGGGCAGCATGACCTTTCCTGGCTATTAGGTTCAAGTAGCAATAGATGCAGTAGCTGGTAAAAATATGGACTCTGGGAACCTTTGCAATAAAGAAGACACGTTGTATAACCACCAATATGCATCCTGGGACTGTTTACTATCAGATTTTACTCTTTCCAGAGCTGTTAGGTTTCCTTCCTGGTATTAGACACCAAGTTGTTTTGAATTTGCTTGACTCCTGAGGCAGGTACTGGCAGTGGCATATATATCATGGTAAAAAAAAAAAAAAGAGTGATCGGAGGAGCTGGTGAATCCATTTCTCTGTGTCTAGATTTTGCATTGTCCTAGAACATAATTTGTGCACATGTTAAAACAGAGGAACACAGATTTAGGCATTACTGTAATAAAATTTCAGATCATTCTGGAAAGTCTGCATGTTGTTTTCTCTGCCATAGGCAGATACGTGCACACAGGACATCTGTCAAAATGGTGTTACAGTGCTTAAAGTATTAATGTTTGTGTAGTCTTTGAAGCAGAGTTATGTTTTATACCAATCTTATGAAGAAAGTGAGTGCTGTCATTGGTTTTGATGCTTTAATCTCAGAGAGATGAAACAGCAGTTTTCAAACATGAGATTTTAAAAATAAAGCACCTTGCATTTGTTCTGTAACTATTATATTGACAGCCTAAGGACTAGAGGCTGGAATTTCCTCTTTGTCTCTTTGATTTGTAGCTATTGCAGAGGTTTAGTCAGTATTGTTTGTGCCAGTGTGCTATGACTGCTTAGTGATGGCTGTTGAAGCATCATCAGAGGGTGTCAGATATGCTCCTCAAAAGACACTTACATGGATAATTTTTAATTTGGTCGGTCAACATGTATTTACAGCAGCTGTTG
Source organism: Alaudala cheleensis (assembly GCA_013398995.1). Lineage (NCBI taxonomy): Eukaryota > Metazoa > Chordata > Aves > Passeriformes > Alaudidae > Alaudala > Alaudala cheleensis. The sequence goes on from VWYE01015421.1 coordinate 239,339, forward strand.
TCTTTTGTATGTAGAGGATCAGACAGGTATAAAAACATCCATTCCTGTTTTTAACTGGTGGGAGGTTTCAACAGGCTCAGACTCCTGGCTTTGGCCAAAATATTCTTTGACATGAAAATCACACTGATTTGCTCTAAGCTTCTTCAGGCGCTCCCATTCTGAAGCTTTTCTGGTTCCCACCTAGCCTTGATTCAGCTTCTGACTCCCAGGTTGCCTACAATTTTGCGTAGTACAAAGTTTTTATCTTTCCAGGGACTTAAGGATCATAAGTAGACAGGTATTCCTGTTTGTACCTTCTTTTATCTGACGTCTGTCCATAATGCCATCTTCAAGGAGATGTCATCACACCCACTATTGTGATCCTGTGGCATCTATTGACTCCCCATTGCCAGTTAAGAGAGCCTTGAATTGTCTGTGAGTGCTACAGCTCTGCAGCCCTACATTCTGCAATAAATAACCTCACCTTCAGGTTGTAAACCAGGTGAGGATTACAGACATTGAATAAAAATTAAGTAAATTGCTAAGAAAGTGGGCAAGACATGTTTGTAAAAACATTTGTACATCCAGAGAAATTCCAATATTATTAATGTCCTTGTAGTCATAAAAAAGTATCATTAAGACAAGAAGAATAATATTGGTTGATTTCTATAAAATATTTTAATGCTTTCCGTCTCCATTTTCTATTCAAACATTGTTCTATGAGGTACTTGAAGGCATGTTATTTTTTAGAAATATGGTAATTATTATTCAAATCCAGCAACTGTTATTCACTTGAGCAACTATTTACATGAAAATTATTTTTTAAAGACAGTAAAAGCTATTGGTTTGAATTTATTTTAAGGGGGTGTTTGATGAAGAAAAGCTTGTAGCCATAAATCTAAATGTACAACTAGATGAGCAATGTCTTCATTAAAATATCTGGTAGTTTGAATGCAGATGTTTAGAAAAGCCATGTGACACTTTACTCAAAATCACCTGTGCTGTTCTGGAACTTCTTCACAATAGTCATATTTTAAAGGATTTTATTGGAAAATGTTAATTTCAAATAATTGCAGTAATTTTTGTACATGTCTAGTCTTGCATGAGGTCAGGATATAGGCATATTTTATCTATATATATAAAATATAAATAAGATTAGGGCACAGTACTAGCAAGCCATTTAGTAATTATTAGTGTCTATTTACTATTTATTAGTGCCTCCTCTAATTAGCTTTGCTGTGTGTGAAACGGAGCTCTTCAAGGCAGTATTTTTATATGGCTGAGAGGACAAAGCATTCTGAACAGGCAGTATGAACAGGACTACTGCAAGTTTTGCTCACTTTGTTATTAATTTGATTATATTTTATTCAGTAATATTGGAAATTCTCCCCCCCCACCCCCCAGCAAACATTGTAAACCTTGGCACCACAACCAGTGGCAAGCAGCACTACCCCTTAGGCTGATGTTAAAAACATGTTAATGCACAGTGACAGTGCCCTTAAATCACTACACCTACAGGACTCAAAGAATAAAATAGGAGTAACAATAACTTAAAGCCACAGCAGACCCAGGGATAACTTCTGTCATGGACAGATACAGCCTGTGCCCCTTGGACTCAGGGAAATGGTGCCTGGCCCTGGTTTATTTGTCACTGTAGATATATTCTCACCTTTACACTATTAATAGTTATAGGCTTGTGGTTACTTGTGGACTGAAGTTTTGTTGCATTACGAAGTGGAGAAATAAGAAACAGACTCTTGAAACGAGTATACAGCTGCTGTCTCAGGGACAAAGTATGCATTCTCCATCTGCTTTTTAATAGGGTTATTAAAGAAATCTCTTGTTTATGAAAAACATAGAAAAATAGTTTATTAGAAGAAATAAATATATACAATCAATTTTACATCTGAGACAAATAGGGTACTTCCAGGTTACTTGAGGTACATGTTCCATGGAATCGTTATAAAAAAAATTCATTGATTTTTTAAAGTTTTATTCTCTATGTATTTATTTGTATTACATAATTTATGTCCAAATATTCTACTGAAAATAAGTGCCATTTTCCAAGCAGACATGTAGGCTGCAGAAATAATTCAGACTCTTTCTCATTTGGGGTTTCATTACACCTAGGGGGTGACCTAGTTCAACCCTACTTAATTTTTAATATCTCATGAAAACACTGCCCAGGGTGTATGGCTGAATGCACAGTGAAGAGCTGAGCTGGCCCATGATTTGTGATTAAAATTATATATAATGCAAGCAAACAAGTACAGATGGACTTGATCAGAAAAAGAAGAATGAATAGATCAATCTTTAGCCAGCCTCTGAAGTGAGAAAATGCTTCCAGCTGCTTATCATGCTCTCTGGGCTTAATTGACCAATTTACCTCTGCTTTTAATTGCAGCACAATGTAATATTTCAAAATCCTTATTTATTCCCTTACTTTCAAAATAGTGCCCCTGATTTCCATGAGAGTGAACCTATGGCAGGGAATCGTATCAGAACTGTTAGAGCTGTTATGGTACAGATATCAGAAACTGTTATCTTGCATAATTTTAGATATAACCTTCCTGTTAGTCACTTGTCAGAAATTTTTCTTTGACTACCTTTTCTTTCTTTTTCATAGAAATATTTTTAATGTAATTTCTTAAAATTGCCACCACTGTCAGAGCTGGACTTTGATCCTTATGGGTTTCTTGCAACTCAAGTGTTCTATAATTCTATAATAACATTATGTGTTCCTACATGTTTGTGGTCCATAATGACATTATGATCCAGGTAGTGGTTTTGTTGGAAGGGGATTAAGAGAAGCTTTGGAGAGAAGGTAGCATGGAAATCCAGGTTTGGTTTGCACAGGTATTTTAATGGCCCAGTGCATGTCATTGCACTGATCTAAGCATGGGTATTGACCTCTTACTGCTCTACCCCACCATCCACCCTCCTCCCCCCAAAAAAACAACTTCATTTTTCATAAATAAATTGGAAAGATGAATAAATTATTATCAATACTCTGAAACCATCCTGGCTTAACATGGCTTATCAAGTTCTTCCCTATCAACAACTTCCCTTCACTGTACTGGGAGAAAGAGGGTGAAAGAAAAGCAAATAAGCAAAAAGGCTCCACACTAGCCTGAGGCTGAAGTAAATGTATTTTAAACTATGCCCAGCCACTGTGACAAGAGCAATGTGCTGTAAAGGGGTTGGCAGCATCCAGCTGGAGGAATTAAATCTTGCTTGTCTGGCAAACACTTAATAACTTTTTGCAGTGATGATGGAAATGATTAATCCAGATGTGCCTGTAGGATGTGTGTTACCAAGAAAGGCATATTTAGGAAGTGTTTTTTTGTCTCCAAACCAGTTGGGTATGTCCTGACTGTAAAGAAATAAAACTTCAAAGTACAGAAATAAAAGTTCTCCAGTTTTGACATAGAATTGATGTTTGCCAACTCTGGGATACTACACAGTGCTAAAAAGAGAATGAACAGAGCACTCAAGGATCACAAGGATCAGAGTTTACATCATTGTAACTTAAACACTATCTTAATTATATTAGAAAATGAAATTATTTCTACAACCCTACTATTATATGATTTATTTTCCTCTATGAATCCTTGGTAATCCTAACAAAAATCCTCACTCAAGTATTATGAGCCCAGAAGGTGAAAAACAATTCCTCCACCTTGTCAGGATAAGACCTTTCATTTTAGACCAGGTGACCTTCTTATTACACCATCATTGCTAATGTCATATTCTAAACATTGAGGGGACAAAAAAGAGTTAAAAACCCCCAAAATATCTGTAAAATATTTCTGACACTTTTATCACGATGCTACAGTGCTGCAGGTACTTAATTTTAAAATAGGTGCCTTTAATTTTCTTTCTCTTAGAGCTGTGGGCATTTGGGAAAGCAAGCTTGGTGGGTTGGTTATCTTTTGTTATATAAATAAATTCCTTAATTAAGTTAATTAAATGAATCTCATAAGATGTAGCAGCAGCTTAATTAGAAGCAAAGGAGAAAAAAATATTTAAAATTAGGCCAATGTGAAAATAAATCAGAAGAAAGTCCCTACAGAAAATAGAAACAAACATCCCTACAATAATCCAAATTTTAGGCTGAGTGTAGCTAGTACCAATCAGAACATGCAAACTGTGAGATCACATTTACACTTTCTGTGAGCTTGAAGTTTGGAGCTCACAATGGTAATGTGGACCAGCTATAAAATGAGAGCAGTATTTGTGCTAAACCTTGGGATACATATTTAAACAGATATAAATATGGACTTTTCTTTCTTGATACATTCCTTGAAAGGGAAATTATTGTGACAAGGACTTACTGCAGACTTTATTTAGTACAGAGTGTATAACTCTAAGGTGTACTTAAATTCAGATTTAGATCCTCAGGGTAGAAAACAGAACTCAATTTTCCAAACGGATGCAAAACCCTTTAGCAAATATTTTGTGGCACTTCTTTTCAGAGGAATTATTTAGTTAGGTATGAAAGTGGAACTTTGGACTCCAGAGTTTCATTGATAGATCTGCCAGTGGGAGGTCAACTTATTTTCTGTGAGTCTTAGCACGTGAAATTTAATTGCCTGTTATTAAAAAGTGCTTTGGGAAATGAAGTTCTCATGCTTGGGTGATTATTTCTGGTTCTCCAGCACAATTTGCAGCCTGTACACTTGTGTCAGCATAGCACTTTGCAGGATTGTGTTTAAAAGCAGATTCACAAAATGATCCAGGTTTAAAAGAAACCTCCAGAAGTGTTTGTTTATTTAATTCTGATCATGATTTGAATTGTCTAGTTTGTACTAAGTCTCTTAATACTGTGATAAGATGAAGAGGCATTAAGGCACTAAGGCACTCGGATAGGATTGAACAGTTGAGGGTGAGATTTTTGGGAATTTCTAAAGCTGAATCAGCGATCAGAAATGTTTTGAGTAAATGTACAGAAGCATATTTCATTATTGCTGGAAGGGATTTCCCTATCTTCCATCCATGTTCCATCAGGTGACAGATTGCCAGTTGTACTATTAAATTTTGTGTATTATTACTGAATGCATCACTTTCAGGGAAAGAAAAAAAAACCCAACAAAACAAAACAAGCAAATACAAACCTATAATATTTCATTTTCCCTACCTACAGATGCCTTTTGAGCTGATTGATGCCATTTTTTAAAATCAAAGACTTGATTTCATTAGAACTTTCAGTATCTCTGAAATGCAAACAGTTCTAAAATGTTTTGCTCTTAAAAATGAATAAACGAACCTATAAACAAATTGTTAGTATTGGATGTGTATTTTTGTAGCAGTGTTTTTCTCCCAGACAGACCCATGGNCTAAGGTTTAGACAAAAGAGGCATTGTCAGAGAACAATGTTGGATAAAACTTTGTATCCCCTTAGGGCAAGGGAGTGGAAAAGGAGAATAAAGAAAGGAAACCCAACCAGAAGTGGAATGAAGGCACAGCAGGCACATTGCTGAAGCTGGCAGAGGACAGCCAATAAAAATGTCATCCTTTGGCACCAGTGCCCCAAAGGTTTTTTTTGTAATTGTTCCAGAGGATCAAATTGCTGACCCATGATACAGTATTTGTTCCATTAACACTAATAATAAGATGCATCTGTGTGATATAAAAGCACATTGAGGTCTGATGACATCAGTGCCAAAAGAGACATATGGATACTAACGGTGGAAATTTTCTTTTCCCAAGTTAGTGTTTTACATGGCCACCAAGAGATTCTTAAGATCTTTCCCACTAGGCAGCATGGACACTCCTGATAATACAGCAGGAATTTGTTCACCAGGCAAAATCATTCAAGTAAGTAGGAGTAGAGTTTTTTGTTTCTGTCTCTGATAGTTCTTTTCTTATACCGCTAACTTGAAATTCAGGGTTTAATTAGAGCAAGAGCTCAATCAGAATTCATCTGAAACTGCTGTGCTGCAAAGCAGAAACCAAAAAAATTGTGTAGCATTCATCTGGACTGATAAATCCCTTTATGCTGTCCAACATTTGAGTGATTTGGCATACAATATCTGTACATTTCTAGTGTGTTTTTTCAGACCAAGGCTGAGATTGATTTTGTGCCTGAATTTACTCCCCATTTTCACAGGCAATGCACAAATCCTGTCTCACTGCCCTTCTTCCTTCTGTAGTGCTTGGGTCAGGGAATGGCTGGGATGTGGGTCCAGGCATAGTAATTCTGGTCTTTGCTGGAGTGAAGTGACACTGTGCTGATACCTCCTTATTAACACTGTTTGCAGGCATTTGTTTTTTTCCATTCTGCTCCAGAAGACGAACAGGTCAGGTTAAACTACAGATAAAGATAACTGTGAAAGTGTTCACATAAAAATATGTTGCTCTGGCTGGCTGATTTTGATATCCAAGCAAGTTTTTTTCTTTTGTTTCCCTTTGGAATCAAGAATTTTAAACTAATCATCGGTGATTAACACTGACCTGGCTGATTGTTCTGGAACAAAAAGGAGGCCACAGGGAGACTAGCTTAGTGCTCTTCACCTCTCCTCCAAACCACTATTTGTGCCCTAATCCCAACAAAGTAAGGCTGGGACTACAGGATCAGAGTGCAAGTATCAGACTCAAACCGCACATGTCAACAAGACCCCTGTTTCAGATGTTGCTAGTTACAGAGAAATATATAACTATCTGTTCTTCCAAGTCCAGCTTGGTCACATTTATCTGTCATTTCACGTGATAGAACCTCAGACATTGAATACCAGCTTTCTAAATAGAAAAATCAAAAAAGAGGTTCTGGCTATGTTAATGGGTGCACATGCATGGAATAGTTTTTAATCCAACCCTTAAACCCTCTAATATATAATTAATGCAGTTTTATTGTAGTTAAAAATGCAAATTAATTAAATTTAAAAATAATCACAACAGAGAATTACTCTGGTATAATGATAGCAATCTAATTATGATTGTATATTTCCCAATATAAGCCCTAACTAATACTTTTTTTTTAATTTACATAAGAAACAGGTTTAAAAGCAACACTTGTACAATATGCCTTTCCAGGAGTTTCATATCACATACANATCCAGGTTTAAAAGAAACCTCCAGAAGTGTTTGTTTATTTAATTCTGATCATGATTTGAATTGTCTAGTTTGTACTAAGTCTCTTAATACTGTGATAAGATGAAGAGGCATTAAGGCACTAAGGCACTCGGATAGGATTGAACAGTTGAGGGTGAGATTTTTGGGAATTTCTAAAGCTGAATCAGCGATCAGAAATGTTTTGAGTAAATGTACAGAAGCATATTTCATTGTTGCTGGAAGGGATTTCCCTATCTTCCATCCATGTTCCATCAGGTGACAGATTGCCAGTTGTACTATTAAATTTTGTGTATTATTACTGAATGCATCGCTTTCAGGGGAAGAAAACCCAACAAAACAAAACAAGCAAATACAAACCTATAATATTTCATTTTCCCTACCTACAGATGCCTTTTGAGCTGATTGATGCCATTTTTTAAAATCAAAGACTTGATTTCATTAGAACTTTCAGTATCTCTGAAATGCAAACAGTTCTAAAATGTTTTGCTCTTAAAAATGAATAAACGAACCGATAAACAAATTGTTAGTATTGGATGTGTATTTTTGTAGCAGTGTTTTTCTCCCAGACAGACCCATGGGAAAGTAGAATTGCCAGATTTTTGCATTGCATCACAATATCATTAGTCAAAAATAAAATTACAAAAAAATGCCATATCAGAAGTCATGAAAGCACCTTAAACTTTGCTATGAGACTCCTCTCCTCTCCTCTCCTCTCCTCTCCTCTCCTCTCCTCTCCTCTCCTCTCCTCTCCTCTCCTCTCCTCTCCTCTCCTCTCCTCTCCTCTCCTCTCCTCTCCTCTCCTCTCCTCTCCTCTCCTCTCCTCTCCTCTCCTCTCCTCTCCTCTCCTCTCCTCTCCTCTCCTCTCCTCTCCTCTCCTCTCCTCTCCTCTCCTCTCCTCTCCTCTCCTCTCCTCTCCTCTCCTCTCCTCTCCTCTCCTCTCCTCTCCTCTCCTCTCCTCTCCTCTCCTCTCCTCTCCTCTCCTCTCCTCTCCTCTCCTCTCCTCTCCTCTCCTCTCCTCTCCTCTCCTCTCCTCTCCTCTCCTCTCCTCTCCTCTCCTCTCCTCTCCTCTCCTCTCCTCTCCTCTCCTCTCCTCTCCTCTCCTCTCCTCTCCTCTCCTCTCCTCTCCTCTCCTCTCCTCTCCTCTCCTCTCCTCTCCTCTCCTCTCCTCTCCTCTCCTCTCCTCTCCTCTCCTCTCCTCTCCTCTCCTCTCCTCTCCTCTCCTCTCCTCTCCTCTCCTCTCCTCTCCTCTCCTCTCCTCTCCTCTCCTCTCCTCTCCTCTCCTCTCCTCTCCTCTCCTCTCCTCTCCTCTCCTCTCCTCTCCTCTCCTCTCCTCTCCTCTCCTCTCCTNGAAGTGACACTGTGCTGATACCTCCTTATTAACACTGTTTGCAGGCATTTGTTTTTTTCCATTCTGCTCCAGAAGACGAACAGGTCAGGTTAAACTACAGATAAAGATAACTGTGAAAGTGTTCACATAAAAATATGTTGCTCTGGCTGGCTGATTTTGATATCCAAGCAAGTTTTTTTCTTTTGTTTCCCTTTGGAATCAAGAATTTTAAACTAATCATCGGTGATTAACACTGACCTGGCTGATTGTTCTGGAACAAAAAGGAGGCCACAGGGAGACTAGCTTAGTGCTCTTCACCTCTCCTCCAAACCACTATTTGTGCCCTAATCCCAACAAAGTAAGGCTGGGACTACAGGATCAGAGTGCAAGTATCAGACTCAAACCGCACATGTCAACAAGACCCCTGTTTCAGATGTTGCTAGTTACAGAGAAATATATAACTCTCTGTTCTTCCAAGTCCAGCTTGGTCACACTTATCTGTCATTTCACGTGATAGAACCTCAGACATTGAATACCAGCTTTCTAAATAGAAAAATCAAAAAAGAGGTTCTGGCTATGTTAATGGGTGCACATGCATGGAATAGTTTTTAATCCAACCCTTAAGCCCTCTAATATATAATTAATGCAGTTTTATTGTAGTTAAAAATGCAAATTAATTAAATTTAAAAATAATCATAACAGAGAATTACTCTGGTATAATGATAGCAATCTAATTATGATTGTATATTTCCCAATATAAGCCCTAACTAATACTTTTTTTTTAAATTTACATAAGAAACAGGTTTAAAAGCAACACTTGTACAATATGCCTTTCCAGGAGTTTCATATCACATACACAAATGCCCTGTTCCCAGATTACTTCATTTTATGTTCAAATTGCCTCTAAAAGTGAAGAACGAAAACTGAATTTCAGTTCTGTAAATAGCATGGCTTCTTTGTCAGAACTGTCACTGTTAAAACCTGACAATAATTTGCTTTTTTCATCAAAGGTTCGGAGCACAATCATCTCACGTTAAAATCAATACAAATTTTAACATTGAATTGTAGTGAGGAAAATTCTCTTAAAGCTCCAAATTCTAAGCTCTTTCATCTGTTTCTAATAGTGTTCATGGTATTATCTATCTAATAAATTCTTTCTCAAGAAGGGTGAATCCTTAAGGTTTAAAGCATTTCTTGAGAGCTGCAGCAGTTCAAAAAAATCAGGTTTTTTGGAAGTTAATATGTGTGTGTTGAGAAGTAATAAGCTCTGTAATTTAAAATTTCTGTATATTCCTATATTTTTTCATGTTAAATCACAAAAAAAGAATACCAGAGATGGGGATGGGGGATGGATGCGGACTGACAGATCAAACTGATCATGAATTATTTATGTTAAAAAAAAAAAAGAGAAATAATTTTAGTCACATACTGATTGAAGTTCAGTCTAATCAGAACTCGAGGGTTTTTTGGTTTTGTTTTTGGTATTTTTTGTTTGTTTTGTTTGTTTGTTTGTTTGTTTTGTTTTTTGTGAGACCTGGAAAATAAGTAAAAGCTCATAATGCATCCCACATTTCTTTGTATTTGTCTACAATTAGCAAAGTGATCCTATCAACATAGTATCTTTGGACTTAAATCTCCTCAGCCACTATATAAATGGATTTGACATGCATAGTCTGCTCCTAAGATTTATGGTGAACATTTATTAAAGTATTAAGGAGCAATTAAGCTGTTCAGGGTTGTGCTGCTATATATTTTGCTGCATATTTACCATAAAGGAATGCATAAACATAGTAAGGATTTCAGCAACTAAAATAAAAAATATTTTTTCCCCAAATGCTTGCATTGCTTTCAAAATTCTTACATGACCAGATTGGGGGTAGGTGGCAGAGGAGGAAGGGGAAGAGGCACATTCTACTATGCTAGAACTTAAATTGAATTTAAGTGGATTAAAGTATTCACTTTGATATGGATACCATATCATACGGTATTCAAGGCATTTAATGTCTTAAAATAATATGTGAATTAAATATTCTGAGCTATGCCCATAAAAAGATTTAGGCTTCTAAGCCTAAGATCTTGGTCACTTCTCAGTTTAGCTGCTATGTGGCCCTGGCAAAAGCCCACATTTCAATATTCCAACAGCATCTCCTTTTCCTCTTAGTCAAGTTCCTTGAGCACCTAAAAATCTGCTTGTGAATGCTCCCGAGAGTAACTCAGTCTGCAACCATGCTAACCATCAAAGGATGAATTCATGCTTATACATTTCCTTGGGCAGGAAAATAATTCCTCTGCCTTATGTAGGGATCACCCACTCTGTCTTCAGCTGTGACTGCTCGTGGGAGCCCAGGATAGCCTCTAAGCATTAGAGAGGTGGGCACTGCCACCTCCTTTCCTGCAACACTCACCAGTTCCTTAGCAATCTGAGGCTCTGAGACTTCCTGAATTTAATTTTGTCTTGTATTGAATAGATCTTGATGTGCATGTTTTCCTTCCAGACTTTTTTAAAAAGCTTTTGAAGAGCTTCAGCACTCAAAATATTCCTGTCAAACTATTGCACAGATTAAAAAGCTGATGTATCATGGAGTATTTCCATTAATTCATTTTGAACCTTCTATGATGATCTTTTTTTTCTCTTTTTTTCTTTCGGAGATGACTCCTATTTACTCTTTCCATGCCACCACCAATTTTACAGACCTTCATCATGTTCTCTGCTCATCCTTCTCTTCCAGATGGAAAACTATAAATTCTCTTTTTTTTCCATCATACAAAAGCCATACTCTATCTTTGAACATCACTTCCAGACTTCTCTGTATCTTTTTCATTTTAGCATATTCTTTTGAAATAAAAAGGCTAGAATTGAACAAGTATTCCAGGTTCAGATGTGCCATGGATTTAACTATGGCATACCACGGCTTCCTCTTTCGATTTCTGTTCCTTTTGAAATAGTTCCTGGCCTTTTATTCGCTTTCTCGATAATTAGTCATAGTTTTATACTTTCTGGAGTTCATGATTGTAAATCCATATCACAATCATAAATAGCAATAATTTGTTTTTATCCCACTTATATACAAGTAAAATAAGAGTATGGTTTTCCCCATATGTGTTGCTAAATATTTATTAATTTTAATTTTTTTCTGTTTTTTTTTATGAAGTTATTTAGTATTATGAAGTTGTATTTTGCTGCAGACCCTCATATTTCTTTCCTTTAGTAATTTATTTGTTACCACAAGTTGGTCACCTCCCTCATTTCATCTCCTTTTCTGATTAATTAGTGATTATATGAAACAATACCCATGCAGAGCCACAGATGAGACGTTCCTCTGCTTTAAAAGCTGACTACCCTCACCATATTTCCTATATGTTACAGAAATTTTATCCATGTGGAAACGTTTCTTTTTATTCCGACAGCCTAATTTCTATAAGAGGCTTTGATGAAAGGCTTTGCAAAATGTTATTTGAAAATCAAAGCAGACTACAGCAGCTAAATGTCTCTTGCCAGTATGCTCATCAACTTGTTCAATGAATTTCACTGGATTTTTGTGACATGAGTCATGCTGATTCTTTACCAATATATAACTTTTAATCCATGTGGATCCTAAATTTCATTTTTAGAAAGCATTCTATCAATTTACATGGTAATGATATCAGATTTACCCATCTGCAGATAAGTCAAGGAGCCTAGGAGGCCAGGAAAGGACAGACCTTAAAACCATGGTGTCGTGATGCTAAAGCCCTTTGTGAAATTAAACTATATTTGCAGGAAATAAAATTCATACAGGATATACAGATATTTTTAAGCTGAAAGAAAGTTTTGATGGTGATCTGTCAGGATAATTCATTATTCAGACTTTTCATATTAGACCTTAACTGGTTATTAATATTCTAACTGCCTAAATTTGCTTTCTCTTTCATTCCCTGTATGAAAGTTACGTATTATCTTGTCTTCTTGGCTGCTAAGCAACTGTAACAAAGCCTCTCACAGACAGCCTAACAGATAGGCCTGACTGCTGTTTGCTTTGTCTACTGGTGGTAATGGAACATGAATGTAAATAGGAGATGGTAGGAATGGCAATAACAGAACAAATGTCACTGGAACTTACAAGAACTCTAAAGTTAAAGCTTAGGCTGTCGAGGTAGTTGAGAGAGTCTCATGACAGGGTCTGGAATTGAAGAAAGAGAAGCAATCACTGTTGTGGGAGAGAGCTGGCAGCTCATTAATTGTAAATTAATTTCTGTATTTAACAGCTTATGAGCAGTGTTAATCATATTAGTGTCTGAGTTCTTATGATCAACAGTGGATTTATTCTCAGATCATCTGAGTTACATTAGAAGCATTATTTCCTTTGATTTACTGAAGCACAAAAAGACATGTAGATTTTGCTTAATTTAGCACCTATGTAAACCTCCATGAGTGAAGAATTAAGATCTTAAAATACATCTCCACCAAAAATATAATGTTTTTAATATTAAATATTAGTATTTTGCATAAAGGTGTTTCTTTGGGTGGAACTAAATGGTAAGGATTTTGTTTTTCATTGATTTCAGATGATTAAACATCATGACATGGATTTTGGAGTATCTATCTACAACACTAAGTACATTTTTTTTTCTCATTAATAATTTCTTTTTTTTTTTTTGATGGCCAAGGCTTTGATAGATTTTCTTCAGTGTGAGACAAAGTTGACAAAACTTCACCATTACCTTTTCCTTTATTAGAACACAAAACTCCCTCCATATACAAACATTCCAGCAAATTTCACTCTTGTAGAAATTATTAAGTCCTCAAAGCTGTAAACTACATTCTTTGCAGTGTCTGTTCAAAAGAGAAACTTGTGTGTGACCACCCTGAAAATGTGCCAGGTAGCCTGCAATCCACACCAGAAGATCAACACCAAAGGACAAGAGTTGTACTCAAATGTGCAATGCTTGCTCAGCTGCTGACACCAATATCAGGACTGCCATGAGAGTTCTTGTTACATATTTCCTACCACTGAAATGAATCCATTGGTTTATAAACAATGGAAGCCCTATTACATAGCAACAGATTTTGTCTAATAATACAGTACTTAGCATGCTATAATAACAGTTTTTCTCTTCTGAGTGTTTTGCTAGCTTTACCTGAAGAAGGTAGAATTAGAAACAATTTGACCTCAAGGTCAAATGTTCTTTTCACTGAAAATAAATTCTCAAAAAGAAAGTCACAGAGCACTGAAATCAATTAAGAAAGTACAGGGTGCTAATGGAACAAAGGTAAGATTTCTTTCTGCAGAATATAAACTAAACCTGGCAAAGGAGATCAAAAGCAAAAATTACTTAAATGTGAGAATATGCTATTGAAATACCCTGCATGTTGTTTGTGGTTCATTTGCTACCTTATTGTCTGATTTTGAGCAATAGTTTTATCCAATTTCTGTCTCCTACTTCTACCTGTCTTTTGACAAAAAGGTCTTGCAATCTTCCCATTTGCAGTAGAAACAGAGTATGTCTGTCTATATACTTACAGTGGTACAAGGATTTGTTTTTTAAATAGGTCTTGTTAAAATTTGGTTATCAGTGCTCCAAACATGAATAACAGGGTGGGAAAAATCTTCATTTCAAAAGATTATTTCTGACCAATATTGCCAATATTGGTCTTAAAAATGTGACATTCTTCTTATATACAGTAATTTTATTACAATAAGTACACCAAAACATTTTAAAAATTACAGGGCAGGTGCATACTTTCAAAAATGTGGGACTTTGAACTACAGATACAATATCAATTTCTGTAAAACTCCTTGGCAGATCAGTTTGTTATATTCTTCACATCTGACATGCTGTTTTACATGTTTCAGAAAGTAGAAATTTCTAGACATAAATTGTTGGAGAACAAGTTGAAAGTAATCAATCATTGAAAGCAATTAGGAAGTCCATGCAACATGACAACCTCCCAGGTACAAAACTTGATAGAAGTAGATCAAATCTTTCTAACAGGGACTGATAATATTCAACAGAGTTGTTAAGGAAGTCCGCTAGACAGAATAAAGAGGAATGGTTGGGAATACATAAGGAGGGAAATTTGGTACGTTTTTCATATGAAGTGTTGTTTTCAGCAATGAAGGCTGGGATAGTCAAAAACTTCATTGATACATATAGGAAATTGAATATATGTATGTGAATGATTTTTAGTAAAACATATGATTGTAATTCTTTTAAAAATTAGATTTCTTTTTATTGATCACTCTTTACATAAATGGCTTTGGAAAAACTAGAAGGCATTCCAGCAGAGCTGACTAGAATAAATCAATAATTGAAAACATCACCTTATGGAGACAGTGCTAGGGAGCAAAAAGCCCCCAAAAACATGGAGCTCGTTTTCTGCAAGGTGCTGGACTGCTCTGGAGCAAAATTAAACACAGTAAAGTCAACAGGATCTGAGGTGCTGAGAAGCTGGAAAGGCAAAATCTGGCTTCATCTGACAGCAATTAATAGTATTCAGTATATTCTGGATGCTGTATAGCCTTACTATGCAGATCAAGTCATCTTATTCTAATTACATATTAAAAATATAAGATACTAGACAACTCAGCATTGGTCCTTAATACTGCTACAAGATTCAATTTATTTTCCTTACATGAAAAGGATGAAAGGTGTTTTTTTTTTTTTCCCTGAACTACTCCAGTATCTCTCTAAGACTCAGTGACTAATGCAAAAATATGCTAGATAGACCTCACTGGAAATTTGTCTTCAGAATATTTTTTCTAGGAAAAGAATAGGCTCAGCAAAGTAACCAAAGTCTTCACGGGAATGTTTTTTAGAATTGAGCTGGAAATAAGATCTACTTCAGAATGGATTGGTGATTATAGCACTCGATTGAATTTAAAGCTATCCTTTGCCTCACCCCACTTCTGCCTGACTCAGCTAATAGTCACAGCCTGTGTTTCAAATCATCCCTGGCAGATGCCCTAAGTCCTCTCCTCTTCCAGCCCAGGTTATCAGTCATTCAAATGTGCTTATTCTTTTTGTAAGAGAAACAGTTTCTTAAACCTAAGGCTTGCACAGATTAAACTTCGGCCTTAATTTTTCAGGCTAGTCACTGTATCAAGTGGGGAAAGGTGCATCTGGGCTTACTCTGTCTCCATGTCTTTCATGGGAATGCTCAGTGCTCACCTGCAGCATTTTCTTCTGTTGCTCTGTTTGTCCATAGCAGCGAGAGAAAACTTCAGAATGCATTTAGGGGTAGTTATTTTTGGACAGCTATTGACAGACAGAAATGCTCACATGAAATAGTAGCTTTCATACAAAATGGTGAAAATAACAATTGGAACAACTGAATTACAGAACAAAATAACCACAATGCTCACACACTATAGGAAAGAAATGGAAACAAGAAATGTTTTATTTTTTCTATTTTTTTAGAAAAGCAAAGCTGATGCAACAGATCAAGCTCTAGTGCATTTTGCTCAGTGGCAGAGCTATGAAAAGTAAAAATGGATTCATGTAAATTTTCAGCCTCCAGGTTCTCACTCCTGGGGTACTACACTCACCAATGATTAGTTCAGAAGCTTGGCAGACAGTAGCTCTTTGCCTGCAACTGTGCCAATGGGAATTACTCAAGCATAGAGAATAATCTCAGATAAAGCAGCTGTGAGGAAAAGTCACAGACAGAAGGCCTTTTAGGGACATACAGCCAAATTCTTAGTTCTTGTCATTTAGCTAGCACATCACAACATGAGTGAAGAATATATATATGTATACAGACCATGATATTGGGTTTTTTATCCTCGAAAAAAAATGTGTAAATTGTATTTCTAAGCAACATACTGTCATCACAGAAGACTATTTTTAGGTTATACCCTCAGTAGAGGAAATCTGTATTTTCCATGGAGCTATGATGAAAATTTTTGTTTATAATCTGGCCTCTTTTTTTTTTTTAAGGTTATACTCAAAGAACCAAAATAATATAAGGATTACACATGAGATGTTTCCTAACAGACAGTAATCAGAGTTCAAGCTGACTTTGGTGCATTCAGTCCATCTAGAAAATATTTCCTCCAGCATTTCCTGTGAGAAAGAGATTGACAGAATCAGAACTCAGCATGAGAGGGAAATTTTTGAATTCTCTTGCATTCTGGGGAGCATGTAGGTTAATCACTATCTTAAGATGTTGTGCAGGTAGCACAGCCAGACTGTGAAGCACAGAGATCAGAGGTGACTTCACCCCATGTGAGCTGAATGTAAAGGAAAGCAATAAGATCTGAAAATGTAGGTTGAAGTGCCTAGTTCTAGTATGCATTGCTACAGTTTTAAGGAGGAAGGGAAGGTAGAGAAGTGGATAGTGCTATTAACTTTTGTCTCTTCATGTGTTTTCAAAGACCATATGTTCTCATGCAGTTACAAACAGCTTCCTAACAACGTTGCTATCAAGGTGACTTTGATTCTGGTTGCCCCAGCCCTCTGTGATTGCTCTCTGTGGTGCTTTAAACCAATAGGGATCTGTGACATTATTTATTAGAGAAACCGCTGTTCTTTGGATCCTTCAGATCTTTGGGAAGATCGTTCAAAGCTGTCAATCCCTTTAAGGGAGACATTTAGAAAGGTAAGAAGAAAAAACAACATACCCAGGGAGTGATAGGAAGAAAGTAGATGTCAGGGCTCTTCCTTGACTCATACAAGGCATGGGTAATTTAGAACACCTTCTATTTCCCACAGAATAAGACAAGTAATTAGGTACATATCCATGTGTAATTTTGAGAGGTAGCGATCCACTCCCTGCTTCTTTGTGACTTCTAAAACGTCTAGAAGCACAATGAAAGCTTCTTATGTTTGTTGACAGTACTTCTTCCCCCAGTTCAGAGGCCACTGCACTGTCTATGCCTATAGATTGTGTCATTCAATCACTAAGGAAGCCTTTGCCTGCAGTTCCCCTAACTCTGGCACCTGTTAAGTGGGGCTGCAGTGCTTACTGGAATACCTATTCCCATAATTATCTGTGCTTACTTAACCTGTATTACATTATTCCATTTACTCTTAGCAAATGTCTTCACAGAGGCATGATGAAACAGTGCATTTTCACAAAGTTCAGAAGAACAATGTGAGATGTCTGGATAAAGTAATCAGTAAATCAGTCTTTTTTCCCCAGTAATATTTAGCACTTGAGGAGATGGATGGAATGCTTTAACATAAAAATAGAAACTGATATTTTTCAAAGGATGACATTTTTGCCTTTGCTTGCTGTCCAAACACTCCTCACTGAAAAGTGCCAGTGACCTAAGCACTCTACCTCATAACTTTTTAATACTTTCTTTGGTATCACACAACATCTAATGATTGAGTGTAATTTTTAAAGAGTGGCTTCATAAACAGTTTCATTTGATGAAAAGAAAGAGGGATAGCGTTCCTTGTTTCTACCTAAAATGATTAGGATCAAAACTAATTTTCAGCAATCATAATACTCATAATTCAATATATACAGACTATTTTTGGATTAATAAAATTTTAAAATGCTAATAGGAGATAATTGTGGCTTTGCCAGAATATTATTATGCCTAAGATGCTCCAGTTCTGTTTCTCCATAGCACGCTGAGAACCTACTGGCATGCCTTGCTCTTTTGCATAAGCATAAAGCTTAGCCTACAGCATTTTATTTCCTTTTGCCATTATCAACAAGAATGTAGCTATAAATATTAGCTTTCCTGAAATACATTTGTTGCAGAAACATAACCGAAAAACTTCCTTGTCACCTTATGTTATATTATTACTTGCTGTCTACACCAGATGTTCTTCTGCCTGTGAGACTGTTCTTGGTTGAGGATACATTTAGGACTTCACAGAGTCTGATAGAAAGGTTATCAGAGATAGGAGAGGGATGCATATCCATGAGTCTCAAGATAATCAGAGGCCAAGACCTAAATATTTTCTCTCTTTTTAGAAACAGGGTTATTTTGGTCTACATATACAATGAAGCTACTGTGCTAGAGCAGGAATGATGAATGTTAAATTACAGATAACAGCTTCAAGCTATCTATTAAATATCACTCCGTTTTTATAAACCTCTTCAAAGGTTTCAAAAGAACACAGCTATAGGATCCTCAATTATCTTGCTCAGGAAGACACTGTCTTTTCTGTACAAAGTGCCTGGTTAAGCATATTTAAGGCAACAGTGACAAGTTAAATATCATATAATGTGTCACAGCTGTGTTGTCTTATCCAAGCTCATCAAGGAGTGAATCACTTCAGTGTCTCTGACAGGCCAAGGTGTGTTGTCAGAGCATTGTGAGCACACAGGCTCAATGCAGCAGAGCAAAGACAGCAGTGTTTTGGCAGCACTTGCTTTGCCAAACCAGTTGGGTGCTCAGTAGCTTGTGCCCTTGCATGCAGACAGCATCTTCCTGTAGCATTTTAGGGGTGGCATGGTGTGACAGAGCAGAGCACAGCATAGCCCCAGCTCAGAACCTCAAAAGCAGTGAGAAGACTGAATGGATGGATTTCTGAACCTGAAGGCTTCAGCAAGAGAAGCCAGGGACCACAATCCTCATGAGGGCAGAAATTTAACAGAAAGGCAGTCTTTTGGCACAAGGTTTTTAACCTGAAGCTTGGTTCAAAAATGCCCTTCAGCCCCACCCACCCTGGCCAAAACTAGCTCCCAAGGAAGTGGATGAGCACCTTGCAGGCAGGTATTGACAGTTTTTTGGCAGGCAAGATTTATTCAGAGCCTTTCTGACTTTCTGTCAGGACCTTGGTAATGTTGAAATGTGGTTTGTTAAATATTTGATTTTGAGGAATCTACATTCTCCAACAGATGGTTTTGCAGCTGAAGAATTTCTGTCAGGTTCTAACAAACTTTCCTGTACTTGGCATATTTGACCTTACAGCAGCTCTCCTACTAGCTCTGACACATATGGCTCAACTCAGTGCCATGAAGTGCTTCATTTTTACTAGCAAAAGATTTGTTCCTTTACAGTGAGAGATGGTAACATAGCATTTAAAATCACAGTCTGCTCTAACTCACAGCCTACCTCTGTTCGGTTTAAGTGTACATCATTTTGTTTTTACCATTACTTACCAGGAGTGGATTGGGACATCAATCCCAATTAATGAATTTTCTCAGATGATAAAAACCAGGCAGACAAATTTTCTTGCAAAATATAAATATTATCTGCAAATATTCATCTTGGTTTTTAAGGTAGTTTGAAAAAAACAGCAGTGACAACTTGGCATTGAAATAAATTTAATTTTGTTTCTAATTAAGCAAAAATGAGTATAGAAATTCAATAAAAGCAAGCAGTAAGTGGAGAATTGAGTCAGTTACCTTTTTCTATTATACTATAATCATGTTATAAAGAGAGGCTTTCATGACCTTTAGAGCCACTTGAGTATCTAACAAACAGATCCCACTCTGTCAGCAGCAAAGATTTTTATCAATGTAGTACTGTTACTGCCAGTAAGATTTTGTGCTTTTATATGTCACTTTGTTTTAATCTAGAATTTTAAAATGTTCTGCCATTTATTTTTATACCATACACTAAGCTGTTGCTTAGTGAAGTAACTGAAACATTCAATATATATATATAGTGGATGGACTTATGCCACTAACCTCATCTTGTTTCCATGGTTTTCTCTGGTTCTCCACACATCTAGTCTGTTTTTAAATCGGGTGTTATACATATCTTTGGGAGGAGGAATTATCAGGCAAACAGAAACTGAGAGAGCTGGAGCCTTCAGATTATAATGCTACCTGTTCAACCTGGATTAATTTAAACTGAATAATAAGCTAAAAGACTGAGAATCTGGATGCTAGGGATCTATTTATGTTTCTGTCACCAAGGCATTCTATGAACTGAGGCAAATCACTTCACCTTATTAAAAAATTGCATAGTAAATTTTATATCAAAAGGCTTTTGCAGAGCCATCAGCAAAACCCCATTTCTTCATGCATATTTCTGGTGATTTTCTTTTCTTGTAGAAATTGTGCTTTGAAAATAGTTTGTTTTCATTTTTCTGGTAAAAGCAAAATTGAAATGCCTTTTTGTGTCAAAAAGTTCACTTGAAACTGAAAAAAACTCCCTTATTTCCCAGTAAAAGGAACTTCTAGGAAAAAAAAAGCTACTGAATAAACCTTTTTCTGCTAGGGAAAAGATGTTTTGAAGGAAATATTTATCAGTTCTGTTACTGTATGTATGAGACATCTTACCAGAATGGGCAGCCTAAAATGAAATGTGGGCAGGTGGGAGATGGGATAAATTATGCTAGGGGTAAATTAGAGTACCATTGTACTATTGTTCAATGCCAAGGGGAAAAAAATAAATTAATAGTCCAACTGAGCTCTAAGATTCTCTCTACTCATTTCCAAATTTGTCATAATATTTATATCTGGCTTACAGAAGCATGAAAACTACCAATGAACATTTGTAGACATTGTATAATAAAAATTCAGATAGTCAATTTACATTTGGGCAAATAACTTTCAAATATCAGAAATCCAGAAAACATGATCAGAAAGTCTGCTAAAATAAACAATCAATTGAGCCGGAGTTGTCATGTTTCTCATATTTTAAATTACAACAAAAAATTGAAAAGGCTTTAGGGGAAGAATTTTCCTACATTTCTGTCTGTGCCTGTAATCCTGGCCCACACTGTGGGGACAGATATCAGTGCATGACATCTAGTGGTGGATGAAAGAGATCCATCGATCTGTGCTGTCAAGGAAAGGTTCTCAAATTACTGCAGCCACCTGTACCCAGCAAAACCAGAAATTATTCCTATCTTAAACCAGGTGATCACATAAGAAAAAAACATTATTTAAGCATATCTGGACAATATATCCAGACTGTGCTGGAAAATCCGTTTCAAGATGTTCTCTGTCAGTGTTCTCTGCTGAGGGAAATATTTCAATTTTCTGATTTCCTTTCACTATGTTTTTTTGTTTCTCCCTCCCCTTCACTTTCTTTTTCCCTCCTGGCTAACAAACACAGTTCCTAAAAACGGTTTGAGAAGTCTTTTCAGAACTACTTTATCTGAAAAATTAATGCTTTGCTGAGAAATATTTTCCCAGAAGTTTTTGCAATTCCTCTAAAAATAAGAAGACTTCTCTAATTGGAAAAAAAAAAAAAAATCCCAGCCATACCTACAACAACAAAAGCTAAAAAACCTCCAAACTCAAAGTGAAACTTCTTTCCCAATCCTGCAGGAAGACACTACAAGTTCAAAGTGGGGAAGATGGAAGAGTTTTTAATCTGGAAAAAATAACGCTCATAAAGCACCAGATTACTTCTTTCAAATGAAGCTCCAGATGAGTTGGCCTGATTACAGAATGGTGCAGGGAAATTCATAGCCCAAACTATTAAAATCAGCAAAAGTGTTGATGACTGTAAATGGGATTTTTTTTTTTAATAAATTGATGAGCAACTATAACTGGGTAATTGTGCCATTTTCAGTCAGCAAATATACCTGTCTCTCATGTGATTTGTCTAATATAAAATGCATCCAGGCTCTTCCAAAGTTAGAATATTTGGAAAACGATATGTCAGCCACTGGGTGTGAATGATGTGGGGTTTTTTTTCCTCTGGACATTTTCATGTTAATCCTGACTTAACCCGTCGTATTAAACAACCATAAAATGTAAAATATTTGTGATAGAATGTCCAGCCTTGGAGGTGTACTGGTACAAAAACCTTGTGGCATTGCAGCCCTGTGTATGAACAGGGAAAAATCCGGGCTGAGCTGGGCTGATAGAGGGAGGCAGCTGAGACTCAGCTGTTATTCAGACAAACGTCTACATAAATAGGCACAGGCATGAATCTGAATTATCATTCTGAACTCTACCTCCTGGACCATATAGCAGTAATAACCATTAACCTTTTCTAAGGTCTGAATACAAAGATCATCCATTTAACATAATGGCAAAGACATCACAGGGACAGAATACTGCACATAAAGAACAGAAATGAACTGTGAAAGGACAGTGCAGAGAGGAATTTCTGCTTAGCCTCCTTCAGTAACATTGACCTTTGAGGAGTCCTTAGTTTTACTGACAGTTCATACAGCTGCTGAAGAAATGTTTGGAAATATTTGTTATATAATGTGAAACGATAACACAGCATGAGTTACTTTGGGTAAACAGAAATGTCTAATTAGGCTGCAATCAGTATGTCTTTTGAATCACGCTTTTTCTGGTCCCTCTGCAAGACAGCACTAAAAACTCCTTATGATGATCTGTTTAGAAAGGGGCAAATATGATAAAAATAGTAAAAAGACGACCTTTTGCACAGAGCTACCGTTGGAATTGTTACCATTACCCATCTGAAGGATGGGAAATTGCATCATGACTGAGCAAAGAAGAACGAACTGATGACTCTAGATGTAAAATAGGCCAGAAAATGCTTGTTCTGGTAGTTCCTCCCAATTTTCCTTCCTTGATCCATCCCACTCTCCCCACCCCCCCATCCCCCGCCCCTCCATTTGCATGTTCTCGCTCTCTCTCTCTCTCTCTCTCTCTCTCTCTGTCTCCACGGTAACAGCAGCACTGGGATTTTGCCGCTGTTCCTGCATGCTTTGTATGCTTCCTTTGCGCAGGGAACCACTCGCCCAGCCCTGCTGGGGCTTGGATGCTACAGCATCACCCACCAGCTACTCTCCAGTGTGTCCGAAGGGCCAGCTGCTGTTAGACGCCATGGGCTACAGTATCATGTGTGCTTTATTTCTTTTGGCTGTGGGTGGCTTCTGATGGCAGGAGCTGAGGACAAGGACAGGCGCTTTCTAACACTTGTAGGTTGGGCAGGGGCATTAAATTCCTGCAGGTTCATTTGTGCAGGGAGCTACCAACTCCAGACAAAAAAAGCGCACCATATCATGAGTCCCTAGAAACAGGAGTGTCCTCTTTTTGTACCTGGGAGAAGAGGTGCCCTGATGCTGAAGATGTGGCTTGCAGTGTCTCCAGGCAGTAGTCATACTACTTAGTGCAACAATTTACAAAGATACACAAGCCAGCTCTGATGCACCATGAAAGTCAAGTGTACAGAGGCACAACCTTTCCCTCTTTAGGCTTTTGATGGAAGGAATTAAGTATGTGCAGAGGAAATATCTGTTTAATCATATCTCATGGAAGCTGATGAGAACTCTTGACTATCTGCTGGTAAGCACCTTTCTGAGTTGGGAAGTGAAAGCCTGGTGATATTTATATAAGATCATGGGTTAAAGATCATCACAGAAGATTAATGAAGAAAGAAACCAATTACATTCCATCATTTTTAATAACACCTAGCACAAGCGTGTACCTGATGTAGGGCAATAATTTTTGTGTCAGGAATTTCTCCCACAAATTGAGATTTTGCTCAGTGGTGGTGTATTATCCATTATGTTATGTTATCTAAACAGGTTTATGCAATTAGCATTGGTCCAATACGATTCTATTACCTTTAGTTAAAAAATCCTTTTTTATTTCTTTTTAATGTTCTACCTTCTAATAAGGAAAGAAGTCAGAACTGTTGCGCAATGGAAAGTTGGCCATGCATCTAGAAATAGGAAAGCTTTAACTCTGTTTACTAAGAGGGTAACTTTAGGAAGCAGAACACTAAATCTCAAACACTGGATCTAAGAACTGAAGTAATGCTAGCTGCAATTCCAAATCCTGTGTTTATGACATAATAATAGCAATAATAATGACAAAATTTTTCATTCATAACTTCTGTATAACATTTTGTCCCACAGCTGTGTGTCCACAGTCATCTGAAATAAATTTAGCTCTGTGATAGATGTTGGCAAACAAACAGATCAGGGAAAATCAGCATGCAGCCCAGCAAGAGAAACAAAGACAAATTTTGGTCAAGGACTCAGGGACAAATCCTGCTGACAGTGAAACTGCCATAGGCTATTTAATGTCCATGCAGCATAGAAAGACCAATGCATGCTAAATGCCATGGCATTCCATTTATTTGCTCCTTATAAGCTGCTTAAATGCTTCCCCAATCTTTCCAACAGTGCTCTTCTTCATTCACCATTCTAGTGCAGAGTTTTTTTTTTTGGTTATTTGCATGTCAATTGACCACATCCTTCTTTTAGCTATTTCTCTCACACAAAGCCTTAGAGCTTTTTGACTGTTTTCTTACAAAAGATGTCCAGTCAGTCAGCAAAGGTCACTAACTAGCCTCCCCACTACCTCTATTCCCCTATTTCTACTGTGACACCTGTTACTGAAAACAAGTTAGGAGGTTCTTGTCTTGTGCCTAAAGAGCTAGGTTAATAACTCATGCACATGTTCAAAATAAGATTTGCATCAACATCTTCAAATGAGAGCCATTCATGTAATCATATGTTTCTGTTAGTGTTAAATGTCTCCTGCATGTTTTGTCCACTTATTTTCATTACACTCTTGAGTTGCATGTTACAATTAGTGTTAAATAATCTTCCTGATTCAAGTGATGTCCTATGACAAGTTTATAATTGTATTAAGCTTCTATCCTAATGAATGAATTAGTGTGTAAATATGTTTTTAAAGTCATCAACAGAGTTAATTCAATGTATGGATAGTGATGGGGTGGGTTGTCTGCTTTTTTACTGTAGTTATTTTTTTTTTTACTTAGAACTAATTTTTTTTTTAATTAGATCATTAGAGAAGTATATCTCTCAAGCTTAAATGCCATCTAGCAAAGGCAGCTGAGATTTGAATAGGTAAATTCAAACAAAAAAACAGAGAACAAGAGAGACAGACTTCACTGATGTATGTGTGCCCACTGGAGAGTGGTTGGACTGTGAACAGGAATGTAGTGAGCCTGGGTTGTGGCATGAAATAAAGAAGTAAAATCTAAAAGGGAAAAAAAAAAGGGAAAAAAAAAAATAAAGCAGGAACCCTGCAGCCATTGCATTTGACTTTCTAATAATGTCAGTTTCAGAGGAGAGGAGAAATGGAAATGAGAAAGGGTGCACTTGCAATGCAGTCATTCTTGCTGTCATTGCCTTTATGGCTTTTCAGCAGGCCACAAAAGGCCAATCCACTAGAATATGAATGAGACACAGTCATGGCCCCACCAAATAAGTAGGAGGCATGAAACCTCCCTTTTTGGGTCCTAATAGCTTTTTCTGGCTCAGTAATCTCTGACTATAAAGGGAAAACAAGATAAGACAAACAAAAAATGATCCTCACTCCCCATTTCCTGTCTGTGCTTGCTTTTCTTTGATTATTGTTCTGAAGGGCTTCAGAGAACTGGAAGATTAATACTCTACTGGGATTTGGTAAAGTAAACCCCTCTGAGAGGGAATTTTATTCCCATCAGCTCAACCTCTGGATTAAATATGCAATATTGTTATTCTTGTTATATGTGGAAAGATGTGACAGACAGGCATGGGGAATAAAAAATTAAAGGAACAAACAATTTAAACAATTGATGTTTTCCACTAATTATGTATCTGAAATTTCTTAGGAGAAAAAAGTAGTACACTAGGAGGAAATATTTTAGTTGACAGCACCCTCATATCAAAGCTATATCTAGTCTCCCTTTCTTATCAATTAAACTAAAAACAGCTTGCACTGAATTCAGCTGTGATCTTTGAGCTTATGTGACACATTACCAAACCCATATTTAAGATCCTGGTACATTGTTCTGTCGCTCTCAGGAGTTGCACAGGGTTCAAAATTGTAAATCATAACAGAAATTTCAGCTGGCAGAGGAGTGTGTTGTGTTACTTGGCAGACCTCTGTTCAGAGTGCCTGAAGCAAATTCACCCTGGAATCAATAGTGTAGCCACGTGCTGGAATAATTTGATTTATGAAGACTTTTTTGATGGAGCTAGAGAAAGTTCTTCCTGTTTAAATGTGTATTGTACCATACAGAGGTGCCTGTTCAGCTGAAGGTAGCTGAGGGACATGGTCTGGTGTGGTGTTGAGATCCAGGGTGTGCTCTGCAGATAACCAGGGATGCTCTGCAGGCAGTGCTGGTTCAGGAAGCATGGAGGCAAGCTTTCCTCTGGCCCATGTGCTCCTGTTGACAATAAGATAATTGTATACTAATTGCAACTTTAGCTAATTCATTCTGTCATGAAAGTACCCAAATATTACCATTAAGGTCAAGGGAAAATGTGTTCAACAAGGTTAGGGAACTTGGACCAAGGCCATTTCAGAATGTTAGAGCAATGTTTATGACACAAAATATTTTGGTAGAGCATGTTAGCTTTTAGTCTCTGCTGCTGACAGCCTTATGAACTAACAGGAGGCAGAAGTGGCAGATCTGCAAACCAGACAGAATTAAGCATGCATACATGCAAAAAACGACCACTGTTTGAGATATATGGGATTTAAACATTGCATATACTTTAATGATATTTCATTGCACAAAACATCTTTGTGCCTGTGAAAGGCAGAAATATTTCTTGACACAGGACTTCAGCTAATATGACTGTCAGAAAATCGGTTAGGATTTTTTCATACTACAGTTTCTTTTCTATCTCTAAATTATTTGGGAGAAGATAGCTGAATAAAATATTTTGGGGGATTTGCTTACCTTGATTAATCAAGAAAATAGCAGTATTAGAAAAAATGAATTTTTCTCAATTTACACTACCCTTGGGTTTTGGATTATACATTTGGACAAGGAGGATTAAGTTGTTTGACAAAATGTTTTTCTTGGACAATGCAGATTCAATTAAGGTGATTCCTGAAGGATGAGAGTCAAATCAGTTTAACTTAGTTCTAGAGAAATTAAACTGAGGAGATTGATCTATATTTTAAGAAAAGCATTCTGCAGTGCTGTTATGTTCACTGGCTGAAACAAAAAGGATGTACTACTATCTACATGGCACAACCACAGGCTAAAAAATATGACTTTTGCATTTAAAATACAGCTCTTTACTTCAGCCTAAACTTTGCACAGTACCTATTCATTGTTTTAAATATGAAATGAAATCTTTATCATCTAATTCTGACTGATCCAGTTTTTAGCAGGAAAAGAAGCAGCATAGTAATTTTTCCTGATGCACTCAGTGCAAGGCAGAGCTGGGAAGAGAAGCTGCTTCTTCACTCTTTCAGCAATAATTGTCTCACCAACAGCATGGAAAACCATAATCTGATTCTCAAGTCATCTTTAATGACGTTTTGTACATGCATCACCATGTTCTAGAAAAACGTGCTTTGAACCACTGACTTTGCCTGTCTTTACCACCATCTATTTATACTTGATTTTTTTTCTTCTTTTCTTATCTGCTCATTTCTGATAAAAATTAAATTACTATTTCCTTCCTTCCTTCCTT